>JAUTDX010002765.1:0-46941 GCA_030844895.1 Ambrosia x helenae | reverse complement strand
GTGTCGGGTCCAAGGTTCCCGTGGGTCCGAACCACGAAATGCTCCACCCTAATATCAATTGTACATATAAAAATATACTTATGCGCTTTACAATTACATGCAAGAAGTCTCAGGTAGCACCTAACCTAAAAACAATTAACAATGTATCTCCAATGTTAACGCCTAACCTTAAACAATGTATAATTCTAATGTTAACATCTAACCTAAAACAGTGTAACTCTAATATTAAAACCTGACCTAAAACAATGTACAACTCCAATGCTAACACCTAACCTAAAACAATGTAGAACTCCAATGTAACTCTAATATTAACACATATCCCAAAGACTAAACAAATGTACAACTCTAACATACTAATATTGATATCTAACCTAAAACAATGTATAATTATCTGGGCTACTAGTTCGCTCGTAAAGGAATTAAATAAATAATAAGTCAAAAAAAGAGGAAAGGGCTTCAGAAGAATCGAATTCTAGCCTAGGTCAATGGGTTTAACGCACTTACACACAATCATCTGGGCTACTAGTTCGCTCGTAACCCATTTGGTTTTAAAAGTTTTAGTCATATGATATATTTAGAAAAATCCCTAAATCAGTTTCTACTTAAACCCTAATTCCTACTATCATTTATTTGACACGATTAAGATGATGAAAACATAAATTGTTTGAGGGCTAAAGTTTCTTATGAAATGCCAAACACGATTCATTTGTTTAATTTGGCTTACAGGTTGTGGAGAATAAGAATTAGGATGGCCGGCGACAAGTTTGTTCCACGGGTTCTCCGGATCGAACAACAATGATTTGAAATAGGAATTGGTTGTGAAGAAAGGTCTGTTAAGGGTTTTCTTAATAGGCTTATGGGTTTTATTTAAATTCATGATCCTGAATTGTAATCAAATTGATCATATGCTTGAGTTTCGGAAACGAATCAAGTAGTTTGTTATTTAATCAATTAAAACATGTAAAAACCGATTTGGAAGGTCCATTGTAGTGTTTGAATTTCAAAACAAACGCCCAGATTTCTCTTGATTTAGTTGGTGGGGTTTGGGTTGTGTTCACAGGTCGGGTGGATGGGTTATGCGGGATGGCTGGGTTTCAAACTTATGGGAGTTGGTAGGAAAAGTTCCTGAACTTTATGTAGGGCTTTAAAATGGTTAAAAACTTTATATTTGAATATAATCAAAATTTTCTTTTAAAAGATATAAATAATTAATTGTAAATTTTTTGAATAAATAAATAATAAGAGGAATGGATTTTTAATATTATTATTAATGGATTTATCTGTATATTTTTTAATATGCTTTTTAAGGAAATGTAATTTACCTAAAATGTAAACTTGTAAATTTTGTGGATTGAAATATATATATATATATTTCTATAAATTTTGAAAGTTCATTTTAAATGGAAAATAATGTCACTTAATATTAAAATCATAAATATATTAAAATGTAGAGTAAAGATCTTGTACAAAGTGTTTTTTTTGGTAAGAACTATGAGAATCAAAGGAGGATATTTTTTTTATTTATTGTTTTTGAAATTTTTTTCCCATATTGTTAAACATGTATTATAATATTGAAAACTAAAAAAAACAAAAAAAAAAATAAATTTTGGTGTAGAGTAATTACATAATTACTATAGTGTAAACTAATGTATTTACTTTAATGACGTAATTACACTAAAAAAAACTTTTTTTTTAATTTTTTTTTTTGTATTATTCATCTAGAAAGTATGTTTAAGCGCATGGGAAAAAAATTCTAAAAAAAAGTAAAATTTTTTACCCCCTTTGATTCTCACAGTTCTTACCAGAAAAACACTTTGTATTTGTTCTTTACTCTTAAAATGTATAACAAATTAAATTATTATCAATAATTTAGTAAAGATATTTTTATAAACTTGATAGAATTTAAATTAAATAATTTTTTATCTAATTTAAATAAATATTTACAAAATATCTTTTGAAAGTTTCATACTCTTAATTATATCACAATTATCAAGAATATTTTATTGAATAATAAAATGTTACAGTTAGATAAAAATATAGAAAAAAATTTTGGAGGTTACATTTTATAACATCCTACCCTATTGCTTTAAATAAACTCTAATTATATATGACAGATACTAAGTCTAAACGGTATGGAGAAGGGCAAGGTGTCAGGGAGGAACGTGGTGATCAGGGTAATGGGGAAGAAGGGCGAGGCGTCAGGGAGGAACGTGGTGATCAGGGCTAATGGGGAAGAAGGGCGAGGCGTCAGGGAGAGACGTGGTGATCAGGGCTAATGGGGAAGATCACCCCCTGGTGTCAGGTAGATGGAAGTGAGATGATCTCTCCTCCTCCTCCTTACTAGCACTGGCACACCATCTTGGGGAGTTGTCAGGATTAAAGCATGCTTGTTGTGGGTTGTAACGTTGTAATAGGAACAAAGCTTGCTTGTTGTGGGTTATGATGTGCGGTGGTGGTGGTGGTGAGGAGGAGGAGGAGAGATCATCTCACCTCCTCCTCCTCTCTCTACGATTTTTCAATGAGAGATGATGATGGGTTAAGGTGGTTTATGGTAGTTGTGTAATGGTGGAGAGTGTTTGAAATGCATATTTATGGAGGATATGTGAGGACGAGAAAACTCAATTTTAACTTTTATTTCATCTTCTCCCTGTAAATTAAAGTAGGTTTACAAACTCCTACAATTTTTAATTTAAGTTTGAGTGAATTGCTTGGTTGATCCCCGTGTCTTAGAGGGTGTTTGGGATTGCATTTTGAATCTGATTTTTAGATTATTGCGTTTTGAAAACGCAGAAAATCAGTTTTTCGTGTTTAGGATTGCATTTTGAAAACGCAGATAATCAGTTTTTTAGGCTACCAAAACGCAATAATCTATAAGCAGCTCCACACCTGCTTTTTCAAAGCGCATAATCTGTTTTGAATAATCAATCCCAAACACCCCCTTAATCTTGCACACTTGATCCCTAAAATTTACCAATTACAGACCTGATCCTAAATGTTTACAACTTATCACTCGTATGTCCCGCAGGTTCGTTTTTCATAACACTAATAGTCCTTTGCATGGATGGTCGTTAGTTTTGATCGTTAAGTCTGGATAAAATTACTCTTATACCCTCTGATCCTAAAAGACAAAACACTTAAAAAGAAATTATAAAATACCATAAATTTTTAAGTGGGTCCCACTTCAATCCCACCCTTCTTCTTCTTCCCCACCCCACCCATCTCCTCCACCACAATCCTAACAACAGACCATTCTTCCAAACATACCCTCATCTATTATCATTATTACTACCCAGTATTGCTTCAGTCAACACTAATAGTTAATCAAAGTAAGAAAGGTTATGTGATTTACCAATCTTAATAGGTTTTAATCGGAATCACCATCACCACAGTTCCGACATCCAAGACCACCGTCACCGCTGGTACCTTCATCCACCACCGATAACCAACCCTGGAACCACCGTCGCCCGATACCGTTTACCCCTGAACCCAAACCACAATCGTCCACCTGAAACCTGATGCGTCGTTACTGAAATCTTAGATTAAATAGGAACAATCACTGGCTATTAATAGTTACACTTACACATCTCTACCAGAAACTTAATTAGATGGTGATGGAGGTGGAGGTGAAGGTGAAGGTGGAGGAGGTGATGGTGGTGGTGGTGAGATTGGGATTATGATGGTGGTGTTGATGGCTGAAGAAGAATGGAGAGGAAGAAGAAGGGTGGGTGTGGTCTACTTAATTTATTTTTTGTTTATTTTAATAATGAGGGTATTTGTGTCATTTTACATGATTTAACTGAAAAAGTTAACGATGTTAGCTGTTAAGGACCACGAGTGTTTCGAAAATACAACCAGTAGGATCATGTTTGTAATTATTGAAGTCTAAGGATCAAGAGTGCAAGATTTGCAAAGCACAGAGACCAACTAAGCAATTCACTCTTTAAGTTTTCAACTATGTATTTTATTTTTAAGTTATACACTTTTTTTTTTAACTTTTGTAGTTTTAGCTTAATTTTAACGGAAACTGTTTTTATAGTTTCATATAATTAATGTAAATAAATTACAATATATTAATAATCAAGTTGATTTAAATAGTTAGGTTTTACTTTTTCAATTTTGGCAATTTTTTTTTTGCGTTTTTTGTTAACTTCTTTTTCTCAATTTAACCACCAAATTTTTTGTTAAGTTTTTTTTACTCATTTTGGCCACACAATGTTTTTTTACTTTTTGTTTAAGTATTTTTTCCCGTTTTGGCCACCAACTTTTTTATTAAGTTTTTTTTCCATTGTGGCCCCCGACATAATGCGTTTTTTACCCGATTTCGCACGGGTTCGGTTTTTGTTCGTTTATTATTTATATATATTTAACGACCACGAAATGAATAGCTGCTTCACTCTAACGTACGCAGCCGGCCACCGACCACATCTACCGTGCGTCATCTCCACCATGTGCCGCGGACCGCCGGAGATCTCCGGTATTCTCCTCGTAGCTGCTGTCATTTTTGTATTTTCTCATTATCCAAGGTTAGTTTCTATGCCTTTGTCGGTTACCAAAATTCGCATTAACACGTCATGTGAAAAACGCGCAACGCGCGTATTAATACACCTAGTTTAGTTAAAAAAATGAAAAAAATGGAAAGGGTAATAACGGAGTAATTCGGTGGGCCCACTCAGATTTGACCATTGTGGTAACGGTTATATGTTTAAAAAATTAATTTCTTAAATATTTTGTACCCAAGCGACACTCCATTCCTTACTCTCAAATCTTTTCTGTTGAATTTTAAACGGCGAGACGTTGGGTCAGGAAGAGGAATTCGCTTTGGCTACGAGTTGGGTTATTGTAACAACAAACAGATGGCGGAAACATCGAAGTGACACGTGTATGATTGTTAAAAGCTTTTGATACTATAAAATTTAAATAGTTTGTTAATTTGAATTGAACATTCATGCAAGAAACAATTGACAAATTGAACTACACAATCTTGTTTGAGGCAAACCTTTGATCTTTGAGAATCCATTACAAATTGAACCACCCGGGACTCCTAGCCCATTTGGCCTACCCCATCCACATGAGCTGGTGTAGCTGATCCGATACTAAGCACCGAGATGATATTCGATGCCAAACCGCACACCCTATTAAAATGTATAGAGTATTATAGGCTTGCTGTCCAACAAATATATGTATGACTGTATATATTATTAAATAACCAAAACATAATGATCGTACGGTATACCAAAGTTACTGAAAAGGGTTAAATAAAAAAGGTAAAAATATTGGTAACAACGTCGGTTCCCCGCTTTCATGACTTCCAACTCACCAGCCTGGCTTAAGTCCCCATTCCCCACCTCCTTTTTCCTAATCACTAGACACGTGTAACCTCTTCCTTTCCTAATCTTTTTTTTTCGAACGGCACCTTTAACCTATTTTTTTTTTTTTCAAAAATAAGGCTTTCATTAAAACAAAATACGAAATTTACATCACAATAGAAGGTAAACAGGCAATAAGCTGCGCCGCCACCCCTTTCTGAATTGCGAACCCAAGCCTACCAAAGACAAATCCTTGCCCCCCTGGAGATGAACTATTGCTGTGGACGACCCGTTGGACCCTGGTCAAGAAACGAATAGCTTCTGGCGCTAGGGAGCCAAAGGTATCAAAGCCAAAGGGATAAAGGCATGTTGGTTCTCTGCACAAGCTTTAGCATGTTTATCTACTTTCATCGATTCCGCCTTTCTCGATGCTTGCCCAGCTACAAAACCTGTTTCCCTTAACCCAACCAAAGGAGATACACCTGTGAGGTCCACGCAAGCATGCATGTTTCCCCTTTTCCCAACCAAAGACCAGCAGATCTGCTGGTCGCAGGGTGGATCTCCCTTCCGCAGGGTCGTTGAGAAAATTTACAGGGGCCTCCTTTTTAGCAGAAATCCCAGCTCTTCTCAGGATGTCCCACAAAACGTCTCTCACCCAATCATGCCGGTATTTGAACCTAGGGAGCTCTTGGCAATGAATTGCGTGCTCCTCATATTTATCCATGCAAGCTTTACGGCAGATGGGCATGTTTCATCTTCTGGATACATAGGGATCATCAACCGGTACTTGAGTATAGCCCTGTACTCCACTGCAGACATGCATTGACCCAGACCCTCAATCGGGATAACGGTCAAAAAATCCTGAGCATGAGGATCCTTTAGGCATTCAATCACCGCCTTCTGGCGGGAGGACAACTCAAAAACTTCTCCCAGGCTCTGAGCAGTTTTGCTAAACAGAGCATTCGCCAAAGTTTTTTGTGGCTTTGAGGGGGCGGTGTCCTTATTAGAAAAACCGCCAATATCAAAGTCCGGGAGATAGGCGTTTAAGCGTTCGAGCGCCTGTTGATAGTCCGGGTCCAACCCGATGACCTCACTGTTTCGGAGGATATGATCCTGAAGTGCCCAAGACTGAGCTCTAGACGCCACAAAGGCATAAACCCCAACATCTCGAGCTGAAAGGAGGCCCAAACCGCTTAAACGCATCGGCAAGGATGCCAAGCGCCACTGGAGGTCACCGAAGAAGGGGCCACCACCCACAACTATATCTTCAATAGCCTCTCGGAGGCCATCATCGAAAAGGGATACGGCATCAACCATCAAGTGGGGTTGGCAAGTTCGCAACCCGAAAAGTAACTTAGCGACCCCCATGCATGACCTGAGCAGCAGGAGTTCACTTTGGGGATCCCTAAGGCGGGGTAGGAGTTTCATGATGTTAACCGCAACCGTAGCCCGCCGCCCTGCCAACTCCCCAATAAAGATAGGATCTCGGCTAACAGCCCCACCAAGGAGCTTTACCCCCTTCTCTGGTCTACCAATCCCTCTCGGAAAAAGCCCGTCCTGAACTTTCAGCCCGTCACACGTCGGCCAAAAGACCTCTATTTTCTTAATATTGAGATGAAGCCCCAGAGATGGCCCATGCACGTTGATAATGTCTAAAGCCTTAGCAACCTCAGTTGCGTTGCCTATAATCGTCCCATCATCCAAATACCAAGCATGAAACGGGAGGTTACAGTGTTCCTGAACCCGCCTGATAAGGGGGTGTAAGGCAAGAGCAAAGAGAAGGGGCCCCAACGGATCTCCTTGCTGCACTCCGGTGGTAGCCCCAATACAATCATTACCCACATACAGCCTAGCAGGCTGGGCATAAAGGAACTGGACCCACGGATAGATAGACGGGCACCGCTGGTGAACCTCTTGGAGAAAGGCTGTGCGGTCAACCATGTTGAAGGCATTGGAGAAGTCTACTGTAAGCATAGCCAAGGACCCATCCGCATGAAAAGAGTTGAGAACCTGTTGGCACTATGAAGCACCGCCTCTGCCCCATTTGGAACCCTACTCCAAATTGAAAGTCCTCCAGGTACTAGGCAATGTCTTTTCCAACCTTCTTCATTGCCACCTTAGAAACCAACCTTCGCCAAATGCCCCCCACAGCAATAGGTCGGATTCCATTATCGGGCTTCAATAAGGGGGTGAGGGGGGCCGAGGCAACAAACTCAGCAAGTGCCTTAGGGCATGCCCCCAAGCCATAAGTTGACGACTTCAGTAATGGCCGCGAGCAAACCCGAGGAAGTCACCGAGCCTTCGCCACCAATAGCATCCAACAGGTGTTGGGCCCGTATCCCGTCTCTGCCGCAAGACGTCCCTTTCGGGAAAGATCGAATACATCTGAGCACACAATCCCCATCTACAGATAGAGCGGGTTGGGCGATAGGGTTAGAAGGAAGGGATGGAGGCGGCACCACTGGGTGTTTATCAATGAGGGCTTTCATGGTCGATTCACATAGAGGGGCAACCCCACTGGAGCACAAAACCTTTACCGCCGCCGTGAAATGCCCATCCCTGACTTTTCGAAGACATTGCTTTATATTAGGTTCCTTTTCATTGTCTTCTTCCCTTCTGGCTTCTCCCTTAGGTACCACAACCTCCCCCGCGCTATCAAAGAGAGAAGAGACCAAGACCGGAAACCCAGACCCATCTTTCCATACTGCAAGCGCTTGCATGATGCTATTACACTGCAAAGATTTCCTGTTCCCTGATCTTCGCTCTTGCCTGGAGGATGGTCTGACCACCCTCAGTGTTAACCGCGGGAGCAATAGCAATTGGACCCAATTGTCAACCGAGCCCGGCGATGCCACCACTTTGCGCAAAGCACCTGTTAATACTTGAGCAAACATCAGACGACAACTGGGGGGAATACTTTTAACAGTTTGAATCGGGAGGGAAAAAACACGCTCGAGGAGGGCAACATCCCCAACCATCCCGGTTGGGTGACGTGGGTTTGCGTCCTCTACCGCTTGATAAAATTAGTGTATATAATATGTATAAGGGTGGAGGTATCCATGTCTCAGTATCATTCAATTTGTGGGGACATTAGAAACACCCTTTATACAGGTAGATAGAGAGTAGAGTAAAATGGGAGAGATCCATGGTTGAGGGTATTTGAAAGAATTGTGCCACACATAAGGTAGTTGAGGGTACATTCAAAGTGGCCATCGGTTAAATCGCAGGGCAGTAGAGAATACTGGAAAGGAGTGTCACTCTCACCCTAAAGGTCATGTTTAATACATATTTAATTTTATAAATAGCACTAAAATCTGTATTAAGGTCATGTTGCCTGTTTTGATATAACTTGATAAGTTTTAGAAATTAAATGTACACTTTATTTGAGACAGAATTAATAGAATACAGATGACAATTTAATACAATATTCTTTCAAAAAAAAAAAATTAAATCAATAGATATAAATGTTTAGACGCTTTTACCGTTTTATAATAAATTGATTTTGCATGAAATATCCATGTCTTTTTTAAGGGTTGAGTTATTCTACAAATGCTTCAAAAAATAAGAAGGGTGAGAAAAATACAAAAAACACAATAGATCATGAAATATGACACAATGAGCCACAAAATATAACCCAAAAAATATAACACATTGCTGAAGAAAAAAGACACAATGAATTGAAAAATAACACAATGATGAAAATAAGAAAAAGACACAATGGTAAATAAAAGACACAATGATATAACGCATATTCTAAAAACTACAAGCTAAAATCCCAAAAAACGAAGACCTAAAAACTAACGTCGTATGGTTCGATAAGACGATTCCAATGCCGATTGAATGAGTTCAATCGGAGTCCGTTTGATACCCTTCCCACGACTTCCTATTTTTCTTTCACTTTGTATTTGATCCTAACCCCCTTTTTTAAAGGGCGATCTAATACTACTGAATTTTACTTTAAATTGTTGATGCACTTTGTGTGTGATCGTCGCTGTCGAATAGACTAGGGTTGAGTCATATATTGTATAATATGAGATTGTAGTGATCCATAAGGGCATTTATGGATCTGATGCATTTGTTTAAGTCGACCAAGAAATTCAGATTTTGGTTCGTGCTTTCGAAGGGTCGAACCAAAACTAGAAGTTTGGTTTGTGCTTTCTTAGGGTTGAACCAGTTGGTTCGCACCACGAGAGGTCGAACGGAAATTTCAGTTGTGGTCTATATATAGCAATCTCATGTGTGGAGTTCATTGAGATTGAGAGTTATGCTTTGAGAGTTCACTAGGGCAGATCATTCCCGATCTCCCCTGGCCCCGAGATAGATGTTTAGCCTAGTGATGATAGTGTTTGTAATCGTTTCTGATTAATATTAATCTGTGATGACCGGCTTTTCGTCTATTTCTGTTTCGTCTCCAATCTCCGTCTAAAACGGAGCTATATTTGTTTAATTGATCCTGGAAATGGTTTCAAACCGTTTTCACAAGTGGTATCAGAGCCTTGGTACCGATTTGAATGATCTAACAATCATTTGAAGCAATCATAGGTCGATTTCATGGTTTTTAGACGTTAAAATCAGATTTTTGAAAGGTTGAAACCCTAGAAACCCTAGATCCGCTAATTGAGCACAAAATCATGAGACTTTTCCAAGTTTTTGATCAATCGAGGGTTGGGTTTTCATGTCCGCACCTTTTTGTGCAAATTTCATCATCGAATTCGAAGTATAGACTGTTTTTGGATCGATTTGCAGAAGTCTGAGTCAGATGAACACGTTTATCTGCAAAAGGTCGAATAAAAAATTTGATTCGTGCCTTCGTGAGGTCGAACCAAAGTTTTTTACTCTCATTCGTGCCTTGGTTATTTGATGCGTACTAAGCTTAGGTCGAATGAGAAAATTTAGAATTGGTTCGTGCTCCTCAGAATTCATTCGTGCCTAAATAAGTTTCGTTCGTGCTAATTGGTGTTCGTTCGTGATAACGTGGGTACGAATGAAAATTCAGGAAATTCATTCGACCCTTTGAAGGAATGAATGGAAATATTAGAATTTTAAGGGGTAAAAATTTCTAAGGCAGATTTTGAAGAAAATCTTGATGGTGAACGTACATGTTATTGAGAGAAATGATGATGCAAGAAGATTATGATCCAAATTCCAGACTTATAAATGATTAAAAAAACTTTAAATTCAAACTGATCCGGTATCGAGTGTTGAACTGTTAATCACTGGTTCAGATTTATTGTGTGATATTTCAGGAAGATGTGTTATGGCTCTTGATATGGGATACGAGTGATCGGGATAAACTTCATTATAAGGTTTCAAGCTTAAACACTTGGAATACTTCATCTAGGATACAAGTTTATTCTGGTTTGCTTCTTTACACAAAGATCAAGCGTGGGATAACTTCATTGAAAGGTTTCGAGCTTAATCACTCGGAATACTTCATCAAGGATACGAGTTATTCAAGTTTGTTCTTTATAAGAGTTAAAGCATGTTGGATTGAAATCTTGTGTCAGATCTAGTGATTGTAACAGATGGGTTTTTGATCAGTCGGTTATGATGATGAAATGTTATATTGTGGGGTAGTCAACAGAATCAAGAGTACTGCGATACAATGATCCGATTCAGATGACTACTTTGGGCCAAAATGGATAGATCTTATTTCGCAAATTATGAACAGTCAACCCAGTTCCAGTATGATTGAGGAAATTGTTCAGAGAGAAGAAAGTGTTTATGTGATCACAGTCAGCACATATGAAGATTTTCAAAGAAAATACAAGTGTCCGAGTGGATAGTTTTGCACAGAGTCACATCTGAGATTTTTAATTGGGTACTAACAATTAGATTTCTCCAGTCGATGTGAAGGGTGAAGCATGGATAAGTTCAGGTAGGAGACGTAATTGAGTGGTGGTACCTACATGTTACATTGAATATCTAGTCTGTCAGTATGGAATCCTTCTAGCATGGGTCTTATTAGACTGCGAGTAAGACTAGTTGGATTGCGTGTGATATACTTGGTCAAGATTACATCCTTGGGTACTGATGCTATGAGGCTGCAGTGCATTACATTGTCGACTTCACATTGCCGTGACTAGGTCACCTGGTTGTAATTCAACTGAGCGTGCTGGTTGAGTTCGCAAATGATATACGTGGTCTAGCTGACTTCCTGCGTATTGCTATATATGTGGTCTAGCTTGTGCTCGATCACACGACTGCAAATTGATAAAAATTGTTCAGATTTCAGATCAAAATCATCAAAACCCTAGCTGTTTTCATAGAACATTGATAAAACGTGGTTTTTAAATGATTTGAAGGTGTTTTTACGTTCGAAATAAAAAATTCTTTCACAAAAGTTGTAGAAAAACAAGTGGAAGAAAATAATTGTGTTTCTATGAATGCTGATACTTCAAGACCTAAGACCATCGTCTTGGGTCCCCCGAAAGAACTAACCATTTACTTGAATGGTGCAGGGAGTTCCAGCTGACCCTGTTAGCAGTCTTTGGATTGTTGACAGTGGAGCTTCCGAGCACATGACATGGGACATGGCACTCTTATTCGATATTAAAATCATCAATGGAGGTTATGTTGCTTTTGCTAGTAATAAGGGAGGTTATATCACAATGGAAGGAAGTGTTAGTAATGGGATAGTAAGTTTTGAAAAGATATCGTATGTGAAGCAGATCGACTACAATCTTCTGAGCGTTTCACAGATTTGTGATAAGAAGTTTTCTGTATTCTTTGATGATAAAGCATGCTACATCCTGAAGCTTGGTTTCGAAATTCCGAAAGAGTGGATTATGTTGAAAGCTCCAAGAGTAAACAATTTGTATATTCTTGATATGAATAAGGCGACAACAACACAGGGCCAAGTTACATGTTTCTTGTCAAATGCTACTGAAAAAGAATCTATCATGTGGCAATGGAGGATGGGTCACATTCATCTAAGGAAAATGAATCATCTTGTGAAGAATGGACTTGTTGACGGTGTTAACGTGAAGCATTTTCATTTGAATGACAAGTGTGTTTCGTGTAAGAAGGGCAAACAACACAAACATTCCCACAAACCCAAGAAAGTTAATTATGTTAGTGTCCCGCTTGAGCTTTTACACATGGACCTCTTTGGACCTGTGAAGCGTAAAAGTATTTGTGGAGACTTGTATTGTCCTATGGTTACTGATGACTATTCTAGATTCTCGTGGGTGATGTGCATGCAACATAAGAGCGACACGTTTAACAATTTGAAGATTTTTTTTACCCGTTTGGAGAACATTTATGGTTTTAAAATTCAAAGAATCATAAACGATAACGGGACGGAGTTTAAGAATTCAATGATGGATGAACTGTGTGAGGAAAAAGGTATTCATCATGAATACAGTGCACCTTATACTCCTTAACAAAATGGTGATGCAGATAGAAAGAACAGAACTCTAATCGAGACTGCAAGAACAATGCTTGCAGATTCTAATCTTCTGGTTATTTTCTGGAACGAAGCTATTCATGCAGCATGTTATACATTGAATCATGTGTTGACTGTGAAGAAGTTTGCAAAGACTTCTTATGAGCTACTCAACAGGCGAAACCCGAATTTAGAGTTTCTAGAACCATTTGGGGCGCCGTTATGATGCTAAATCCGACTGAGAAATTTGGAGTTAAAACTGAAGAAGCTTATTTTGTTGGATACGCGACTCCTAATAAGCGGGTTTTCAACAAAAGAACTAAATGTGTTGAGTGGTCGGATGTGGATGTTCAAAGATACACTCAAAATGCTCCCGGCGTTGGACCCGATTGGATGTTTGACTACAAAGAATTATTTAAGTCATTCAATTAGAAAGAATGGTTGAAGAAGATGTTCTTCGTTTATATTACAAGTGTGAAAACGCTACTACTTCACCAATGGTGCGTCCGATCAGCGTGACTCCTCCTGCCACAGCTTCTAATGACACCAATGCTCCCGTCTCTACATCAAATGAAGAAAAAGTGTTCCAAGATGTTTCAGATACATTTGATTCTTCAGAATCGTAAGATGATGAAGAAGTTACAAGTGAAGCAGTCTTGAACCAAGAAACCGTATCACCACCAGTGAACCCAAATCTGTCTACCGATGTATCTTCTATATCAAATGTGGGTAATGATCTGGATTCAGCAGAAAATGTTAATGCTTAGATGGTGATTCCTATTCTAGCAAATCCGGAATCTCGGATCAACACGTATCATCCGTTGGAACAAGTTATTGGTGATCCTGGTAGCAGTGTGATGACACATGGACAGTTGAGACGTGCATCTTCAAATGATAATATTGGAGCCCTAGCCCTTTATTCGGAAATTCAAAAATCAGGTGGACAAAATGATTGGTCGTTTGCTTGTTATGTTTCACAGGTTGAACCAAGATCATACAAGGAAGCTTTAAATGACGAATCATGGGTGGGTGCAATGCAACAAGAACTTCAACAATTTCAGAAGCTTGGAGTGTGGACGTTAACTGACCTACCACCAGATCGAAAGACGATTGGCACTAAGTGGGTATTTAAGTGTAAGAAGGATGATCATGGAGTGATTGTCAGGAACAAATCTCGATTGGTTGTACAAGGTTTTCGTCAAACTGAAGGAATTGACTACAACAAAGTCTATGCACCGGTCGCACGTATAGAAGCAATTCGAATGTTTCTTGCTTACGCATCTTACATGAAGTTTAAGGTGTATTAGATGGATGTTAAAAGTGATTTTCTATACGGTGTGGTAAAGGAAGAAGTGTATGTTGGGCAACCACCGGGTTTTGAGGATCTTATCCACCGGGATAAGGTCTACAAACTGAACAAGGCGTTGTATGGTTTGCACCAAGCCCCTCGACAGTGGTACGAAAAGCTCAGCACATACTTTCTTTCTATAGGTTTCAAGAGAGGATAAGTTGACTGTACCCTCTTCACGTAAAGAACAGAGGGTGATTTGCTCCTGTACAAATATATGTAGATGAAATGATATTTGGGTCGACTAACGAAAGTCTTTACATGGAATTCGAAAAGCTCATGCAGGAAAAGTTTGAGATGAGCTCAATCGGAGAAATGCAATTCTTTCTGGGATTATAGGTGGATCAGACACCATCGGGGATTTTCATCCACCAGACAAAATACGTATCCGAAGTCTTGAGCTGATTCCAGATGGAGGATTCAACAATGATCGCCACTCCCATACAACCTAATCACAGAATTGGAGTTGATGCTAAGGGAGAGCTCCTTGACCCTTACATTTATAGAGCCATCGTTGGATCGTTAATGTATTTGACCGCTTCCCGCCCAGATATAATGTTCGCTACATGTCTTGTGCAAGATTCCAGTCGAAGCCGAAACAATCTCACCTCACTGCAGTTAAACGAATCCTACGTTATCTGAAGGGTTGTCCATCACGCCGGTTATGGTATCCTAGTGATGATAACTTTCACCTCACTGCTTTTAGTGATGCAGATTTTGGTGGCTGTGATATTGACGCTAAATCCACAACGGCTGGATGTCAATTTTTGGGGAGTCGTCTTATTACGTGGCAATGCAAGAAGCAGATGTCCGTTGCACTTTCAACGTGTGAATCTGAATATGTGGCAGCCTCGAGTTGCTGTTCGCAAGTGCTTTGGATTCAACAACAAATCCGCGACTACGGTTTGCAATTTCGTAAAACTCCAATTCATTGCGATAATGAAGCAGCCATTGTACTCACAAAAGACACTATACATCATTCTAAAGCTAAGCATATCCGAATACGGTATCACTTTATTCATGATTGCTATGCTAAAGGATTGATTGATATTGTGAAAATCCACACTGACTATCAAAGAGCTGACCTTTTCACCAAAGTTTTTGATAAATCTAGTTTCGAATTTTTGTTAAAGCTAATAGTATTAAAGAAAAGCAAGATTGAAATCCTCATCGGTTTATCAATTTTTCTTTAGTTTTTCTGTTTTCAAAAATTAAAAATCCAAAATTATGTTTTAATTTTAGGGGGAGCTTATTTTAGAAAAACCAAAAAATTTGTAAAATAAAAAACATAAAAATCAGAAAATCCAAAATGATTTTTCCTAGAGAAAAAGAGGAGAAGATAGTACATCAGTGAGGATCTATCACATGCTAAAGATTTGTAATGTCTAAATTTGACATGTGATGACTTTGTTTGATGTGTTGGTAGGCTTCGTAGACCTATTACTGCGTGCCTTAGTGATACAAACATAATGAACTACTTTCTATGTGGTTGAACACCTCATGGGCATACGGTCTTGGTACCGTAATTTCGTTTGATAGGGTTGGCAAAATCAGAGGTTTCGGGTCGTTATGTTAATTAACCTAACTGCTCTTTCGTCGTATTGATTTACAGACCTAGATTCAGTTAGGATATCTTCAAAGAGCGTAAATGCCAAAACCCAAGTTACCGAATGGGGAACTTAAAATGTATGAAAATGATCAAAGATCATTTCCTACATCGTATCACATCTATGATGAAAATCATGATTGATATAAGCCTCAACCTGGTATAGTGCACATGTTACTTTGTAGCATTGATTTGCTGACCTGTACACCTCTATGCCTCATACCTTGTAAATTACGGATAACAACGGCATCATCACGCGTTACGATGAAGCTTTGTGCAAATTCCTTGATACGAGAGTATGTCATGTGTGTGGGAACCATAAGCTTGTTAGTTTTAACACATCTAACGCGTATCATTTTAAAGAACTGCATAACGGTCGGCATGTGAGCTTATGTGGACAACAATATCAGCAATTGCCTAGTCACACAATCTTTAATGTTAAAAATGCTAAAGAACAACGGTGTGATTTGATTTCTCAAAAACTGATATGATCCTCTTATCGGAAAATCACAAAAATATTGTCTGTATATACTTACTTACTGCTTTCTGTTTGATTTTCTTCATTATATGCAAAACTCAAAACGATTTTTGGTGTGATTTAGCATAAACTTCAGAAAATCCAAAATTTTTACATTTCAGTGTTATTTTTGATAACCGATGTTGGAGGACGATCATTTTCCGAAGTTTGACATACTAATCCAAGTTTTGTATCTTAAGAATCAAAATTTTTGAAAGTTAAAAGGTTTGAAAATGACAAAAAGTGGATCGAATTAGACATTTTGGTGAAAATCAGTTTTCCAAATTTTCCATTCGCCATTTCATTAGGTCGAATGAAAATTTTGTGTTTGATTCGTGATTTTTGGAAGGTCGAAGGAAAATTGGTTCCTTTATAATATTCCATTCAAACCTAAGGATTTTGATTCGTGCTTTTATTAGCCCGAACCAAAATCTTGGAAATTTATTCGACCTCACTAAAGGTCGAACCAAGTTTGCTATATATCTATCTGTCCATTCGAACCCATTCATTCCATTCGACGTTACAGTTGCTTTTGATCCTTTCTCCCTACCCCGAGTTTTTCACCCTTGTTTTTTACACATTGTAATCTTGTTCATCATGTTCTCAGGTACTTGTGGATCAATTTTGAGCTGTTTTTGACTGATGCTTTGAGCAGAAATGGGGTTTTCGTTTTCGAACCCTAGAATTCGAAATTGGACCATTTGTCATGAAATTGGACATGATTTGATCATCTAAGACCGTTAATCGATAGTTTTAGGGGGAGAATGATTCAAAAATTAGGTGTTTAACAAACAAACAAAGATTTTGATATTATAAACCCTAATTTTTAAATGAAAACAATCGATTAAGGTGTTATTGATAAAATTGATGATTGTTTAATGATGATCAATGATTTTAGGTTGAAATACAACAAGTATAAGGGGATTAAAAATAGCTAAACAACAAGATAAAAAAATTCAAATTCTTAACAAATTCATTCGAACCTTTGATAAGGTCGAATGAGTTTTTAAATGTTCATTCGTGCTTATAAGTTTTGGTTCGGACCCTCGATAGGTCGAATCAAATATTAAAAATGACCAAAATTTCAAGTGTTGATTTTGAATCCGAATTAATATGTTTATGTGATCAATTTTGTACAATAAGAAATGGCAGAAGTCAAAGAACTCAAGTTTGAGAAGAAACATAATTGTTGTGCATACATTAGAGAAGTAGAAGACAAATATGAAGAGTTTAGAGGAATTGTCGAGTATTTGAGGAGATCCCAGATAGTATTCGCCATTGCACAACCACATACCATATACAAAGATCACCAAGAAGAATTCTTGGGGAATGCTAAACTTGATTTTTATTATGGGAAGTTCGTTATTCATAGTAAAATGCAAGACAAGATTATGATTATTGGCGAAGAGGACTTCAGGAGAGTTCTAAGACTAAATGATAAGGCGACAGATCCGAAAAAGCTGCAATGGTCTGTATAGTGGGGATGTTTTCTTAGAATGAAATATCTGGGGAAGATTATTGATTGCCAGTTGTTTAAGTCAAACGTGTGCCCGACATTCAAGTATTTAGTACACGTTATTATACACATATTTGCCCCAATTCGAGGAGGATTCGATGTCTTACGTGATACCACATGTTCCATGGCAGTAGCACTAATCCTCAATAAGGCCTTCAACATCTCGGGCATGTTGTTTCACCATATGAAGGAACTGTTTGATGGAACAAAGACAGATAAGTTACTTATGTATCCAAGATTCCTTCAGATGATCTTTGTTGATAAGTATCCTAATTTGGTGAAAGATCCTACACAAATCCTGAACCAAGAACACATGAACGATATGACTTTGAACAGGATGACTACATATAAGGGGAAGTTAGGGAAACCACCCACTAGAAGATTTTTTGGACATTTGATCAATCCTGGTTTCAAAGCTCCTGAGAAAGATGGGTGGAGGCATACAAGAAGTGATTCTGATTCTGATTCTCGACTAGTTCCTGTGATGAAAAAGGAGAAAGTGAAGAGACAACTTGTGAAGAAGGGTTTAAAGTCGAAGAAAAGAAAAGAGATTTAAGGATCATCTGTTTCAAAGAAGAAAGGAAAGAAGAAGACGTTATTGATTGATGAGGATACGAAAACTAAAGAGGAATGGATTTATGATGATGATGAAACTGATAAGGCAGCGAATCCTAAGGCCACTATTGATTATGCTACTCCTTCGATTGTAGATGAGTTAGTTGCTGCTGCTCAGCATCACCGTGGGTATGTTTAAGAAAACATTGATTTGATTCTTGAAGAAGATCTTGATATTCTTGGTTCTCCAGTTATTCCTAAATCAACAAAATGTGGGCGTATTAAAACGATGTCGAAGAAGGAGACTAAGAGATCCAAGAGGCAGAAAGATGTAGAGATTCTCTTGAAGGGTAAAACGATTCCTATAGCTTCATCTACACCAACAGTCACTTCACCAGTAAAGAAAAAGCAGAGAGTGGAGAAAGATGTTGAAGTGATTAAGAGGAAACCATCACCATCAACCACACAACAAAATCCATCAGACGTTTCAAAGTCATTGAAGAATCTACTTTCCTGTAAGACCCTAACCCGTAATCACGTGTTTAACATACTCTAAGATTTTGGGTTTCAATGGGAGTTCTTTGAATTCTAATGCGGGAGCTTGGTAAGTGATCGGGTGTGTTCGGCTCTTATCGCGACTTGATCCTTGCTCCAGGACTTCCTTCACTTGTTTACCTAGCACCATTGCACAAAGAATGGTTAGTGGGTTGTCAATGATACATTTAAACTAGTACGATAGTCGTTACACGTTGCAACGGAACGAACCAGGCCAAACGGCCCTTTATCAGGAGAACATACTGCTGCAACTTTTGCGCAGCAGCAGTTCGGATCGCTTTTACCCCTTCTAAAACCCAAAATCCGACTTCGACTCTCAAATAAGAATTGTTCTACGCTCCAAGAGCTTTCCGAGCATATAAAGAACACCTTCTAACGATTTTTCTACGATTTTATATGCAACTTTAAATTTCGTGATGTCAGGCTGTTCTCTGTGAGCGGCCGCGCGGTCTCTGTGAGCGGCCGCTCACAGCTTCTGATCATTGTTGGGTGATTTTTAAGCATGAGAATCATGTCGCAACCGCATTTGATGATTCCCGAAGCCTAAATATTGACTTGCCGACTAAATAGACCTTTGTTTGTCTGAAATTATAGTCCTGTTCATGATGCTATGACCCGGTTCAAAGTTTTAAGTGTTTATGTTGATTTTTACCCATATCGTCCCGTTAAGGCCTTGAATCAAACAAGGCACTTTTTGACCACACAAAATGCCTACCGATTAAGTTGTCAAGTCATTAGACACTTGATCAACAAAAGCGTTTATCCGATCTAATTCATTATGATTTAGTTTCTTAGATTCAACCTTTAGAAATCTTTTAAATTCCCAAAATGCCTTTCATGGTCAAATATTTCAATGTTAGCCATTCGTGGCGAAAATTTTTGTTCCAATTCCAATGTTTTTGACTCATTGACTTGTTTAAAAGCCTCTAAGTCCTTCCGGGCTTAGATTTTCATCCTTTCTCAAGTTTTCACTTGTTTAGTTTATTCTAAGCGCATTAACGCGCATTAGACATAGTTATGGACATAGCTTACTTGATTTGCACCCACACTTCATGTGGGTAGTTTTAGTACCCATGTTGCTTCGCCCGAAGGTGTTTAATTAGCTACGGACTTACCGGGTGGTGTTGACCCATTCTCATACCTTGTGCGTATCCTCCATGATTCTTAGCATCAAGTGTGCATGCGCAAGTGCATTTACCTGCGTGCTTTCCAAATATACACATTAATTCCTCGGAACTCAAATGGTAATACCTTGCCATTTGATCCGTTTAACCTCATGAATCTTAATGCTTGAAATACAAGCATCAAGTATTGGACTCACATGGTGAGGATATCACCATTTGACCCGTTTAGACTCGTAGTTCATAATACTAAGTTATCCAAGTTTTTATATATGGTTCAAGTGTCACAAACTTGACCCATTTAACAACATGCGTAACAACTTCAATCAAATGATTTAAGTGACCCATCTTGGATTAAAACACCATTTCTTACACATCATTATTAATTGACCCGTTTGATGAATTTCACCATTTGGTCACCACTCATGTTTTCAATTAATCTCATAAACCTTGATTTATTGTGAATCCACATAAATTGACCCACTTTATGAATTTCACTCCTTGGGGTTTGTCTTTAGTACACACTTAATACCAATATATATATATATATATATATATATATATACAACACTTAATCCATGTCATAGTCTAGTAGTGTAAGTAGAACTTACCTCATATCCATTCTAGCTTCCATGCGCATTGAGCTTGCATCCGTTTGACCCGTTTGCATCCCTAGTTCTTGTACCTAACTTAGGGACATGTCAAACCTTGTTTTGTTAGAATACATTATATGGAATTCTTTCATTATCCATGGCGTTCATGTATTCTTTTACCTCTTGCCTTCAAGATTCGTTTTTGGGTTAATGCACTTGAAAGCCCTTTGATTCCTCTTGAGTTAAGCTTGATTTGGTTATTATTGAGCTTGTGTGTGTAGAAGTGTGTGTTTGGGTGTGTTTTGGGCAACATATCTACTGATATGTCGATCCCACCCCAATTTTTATAATAACCCCCTTTTTCCACTTTGGCTAATTGGCAACTTCAATCCCTCAAGTTTCATATCGAGTTCTTTTTTTAGATTATAACATTAACTAGAATAGTTTCTAGTAATGAGTTTAGCCTCGTTTATAAGATTAACAACATTGACTAGATTATTTATATATTAGAACAAAATCCGTGTTCTCTATGTTCGAGTCTTGTTTTATTATTTTGCTAATCACACCTAATGGCGTAATTAAGCGAAACCGTTGATTTTTGGGGTGTTACAAGTCTACCCCCCATAAAGAGGTTTCGTCCCCGAAACCTTTCTTATGTTGTTGCTTTGGTCACCCCAAAGAACTTTAGCCCCCTAACCGATTTTGAGCACCGCTCGTTCATTCGTCATTCTATGGTCTAACAATTTGCACCATATACTTAAGGTTCTTATACCCTTACTCAGCCTTCTAACCTTAATATATGAAAGCCTTAGTTTTCATAATGTGACTTGAGTTATTCTATTCTTTCGGTTAATTAGGAGCAATATCTACATACTTACCCCATACCAGGCATCTTAGCTACTTATGTTCCTCATAGGTCTTTGTAATTATTGTGGACATTGTTACCCAATCCCCACACTCTACCAAGCCGGTTTGCTAGGCTCCTATATTTTCAAGTGTCATAATCCAGGTATGATCCATTATGGTTCACCCTGCTTTTTAACCTCACACCTAGTGAGTTATCTAGATTAATATGCCCGGGCTTACCCATAACATATCTAATTTATGTCTGACAATTTGGACTTGGGTTTTTCACTAATTCCCGTTTTGCTTACCCGATTGGTGGTCAATGCCCCAACCAACCCTTTAAAGACTTTTGAGTTTCAGATTTCAAAGTGTTTATATATATTTAGAACACTTAGTTTCCAAAAATCCCTTTTTTTATTTCTTGATCTCAATATAAGTTGAGTGTCGGTTTTCTTTTCATAAAACACGGTGTCGATTGGTCATTACAACGTATTGTTTCGACCAACCTCCCATTATCACTGTTTGCATTAGATTGTAATAGCTATACAATCCAACTGTTATTATAATTTGCATTAAATTATACCAATGATACAATCCAATGTTATTGCAGTTTACACTTTTTCATCCTTAACCCGAGGGTTGAAAAGATTTACTGATTAATCAGGGCCCAATCCCGCTGTTTATGTCATAATCCGGAGATTGATGACTTATTGCTTTATCACGGCCCAAGTCCGCTGTTTATGATCATGTTTTGCACTTTTATTCAACCAAGTTCTTGACTTTGATTGAGAGTGCAACTACCTTGGTCTCTACAACCCGCTCGGGATTGCTTATACCTCGGCTTATAGTGTATAATTTTGTCACTTACCTTAAAGTCCAGTTCACCCATGGGTTTATCACGGACCATGTCCGTTGTTTATGATTTATCAACCAAAACCGTAGTTATGGTTGATTTACTGAAGCAATGCCTTGGCCTCTACGATCCCCACGGGTCGCTTATACCTTGGTTTTTCCTTGCCTCTTTATTTATCATGGCCCTTCGGGCCATATTCGACTAATCCATGATTGTCCCGACACCTCACACTTACTTAGACCTTGTTACATAGGTTGTATATGTATCAATTGTAAGAAACCCATAGTATCATATGTTTAACACTTACCTGGCCAGGGTAAGCAATCCGCATATGGTACACATGGACTTGTTATAATTAGTACATCACATCCTATGTAAGCAAAGCTTCAGCTCATGATTGTGTCCCTTATTTTATTTAGTAAAACCCTTCCTTGATAAATTATTCAATGTTAGGTTTTTACCTTTATTCATTAAGAAAAAGCGATGTGTTTTCGTTTTAATAAGCTTTGTGTGATCACACTCACTGGTATGATCACAACGCCTTTCTAAACATTAGTTTGGGATGATTACCCCCAACCCGGTCTCGATGTTCAAGTTAAGTTTGTGCATTGATCGTTCATTATCATGAACTATGCACCTTTCACATTTTGCTTATTGCTTGCATATGCAATTACCACTCTTCAGGTGATAATTGCCTACTAATGCACCTACTATGATTTAGAGCATGTACCTGTTTGATACTTGCTCCCGTGTTCCCTTTCGTTACTGATCTATTAGCCCGAGTCGTTACTTGACTTGGTCCTTAGTGAGCATGCTATCAGTCATGCTCCCGAAACCTCTACAACCTCGTTTGGTGAATCATTTGATCCTCTCTCGATCAAATAAGATGTTATCATCCCTGTCACATTTATAATTTCAATTAATTAGTAACATGATATTTCAGTATTAGTATGCATCACTGCAATAGTGAAGTTAGAATTCTTGTTATGCGAGATTTTCGTTGCCCGAATCAATCTTTTGGATAGGCCCCATGAGTACCTAACCATTTCATTATCAAGCTTTTGAGATAGCGTGTATCTACAAGATATCACTATTGATTACCTATAACAATTTCCGATCAAAACGGATGTTTATTATAGGTATTACTTACCGGATTCCTCGATCAAGTCTCGAACCGAACACCCTTCAACACTTTGAGCGCACGGTTTGAGTCCAAGTATCCTTCCCGACACTCGTATCCCTCAAACCTATGGCTCTGATACCACTTGTAAGACCCTAACCCGTAATCACGTGTTTAACGTCTAATCTTACGAGTTTTGACCTTACGTAAACCACTCCCGATTAAAACTTGATATTTATTATAAACTCAAACCGTTAAGATCAAATACATATTTGATTCCCACAAATTTTTTTTACATTTATAATAGTTAAAACATACTCTAAGATTTTGGGTTTAAACGGGAGTTCTTTGAATTCTAATGCGAAAGCTTGGTAAGTGATCGGGTGTGTTCGGCTCTTATCGCGACTTGATCCTTGCTCCGTGACTTCCTTCACTTGTTTACCTAGCACCATTACACAAAGAATGGTTAGTGGGTTGTCAATGATACATTTAAACTAGTACGATAGTCGTTACACGTTGCAACGGAACGAACCAGGCCAAACGGCCCTTTATCAGGAGAACATACTGCTGCAACTTTTGCGCAGCAGCTGTTCGGATCGCTTTTACCCCTTCTAAAACCCAAAATCCGACTTCGACTCTCAAATAAGAATTGTTCTAAGCTCCGAGAGCTTTCCGGGCATATAAAGAACACCTCCTAACGATTTTTCTATGATTTTATATGCAATTTTAAAGTTCGTGCTGTCAGGCTGTTCTCTGTGAGCGGCCGCGCGGTCTCTGTGAGCGGCCGCTCACAGCTTCTGATCATTGTTGGGTGATTTTTAAGCAAGATAGATTGGAAGAGGAGAATTAAGGAGAACGAAAGGATACAACTGTTACTCCATATTTAAGCTCCAAATTCAAATTCAAATTTCAAACTCAAAACCCCTTATACAAATATATAAATGTGACCTTTGTCTCTCTCTCTCTCTCTCTCTCTCTCTCTCTCTCTCTCTCAAATAATATGCTGCTCTCTCTCAAATTATTCGTGAATGCTCTCTTTCTCTATCAGGATTCTTAATTAAATCATAACAGATGCTCTCTCTCACACTCATATTCAGATCGAAGTATTCAAGCATCTGGTAACCAAATTTTAATCGATCATAATAATAAAAAGAAAATTTATCTCCGTGAAATAATCGTGGAAGTTTTTGTCTATTCCATTAGCAAGCAGAGTATTGGGGTTGAAAAAGGTGTTGATTTTTGGAAGATTCTTACAATCAAAGAAAAAATATTATTTGTACCATTACCAATGGTTCAACAGTGGCAGTATCAAAATCAAGATAGGCATGTATTTGTTTTCTTAAAGGCAACTTATGCGTTTGATTAATGCGTCTCTCACACTTACATTCAAATCGAAGGATTGAAGCATTAGGTACCAAATTTTGATCAATAATAATAATAAAAATAAAATAAAATTTATCTCTGTGCAATAATCGTGGAAGTTTTTGTCTGTGCAACTTATGCGTTTGATTAATTTGACTGTTGCTTGATGTACTATTTTTGTGAATATTTTATGGTTACCAGATAGAGGCGTTAGATTAAGCAATCAAGAACACTATTGTGTTTTTGGAGATAGGGTCAGGCAAGACACTGATTGCGATTATGCTTTTACGTCATTACGCTTATCTTTTGAGAAAACCGTCTCCGTTTACTGCTGTGTTTTTTGTACCACTGTTGTACCGGTCAACAGGTATGTTGGTTATGTCTTGAGTTTGTTTTCAAGATGTGTAGTTGAAGCATAATCGTCGAAGTTTTCGTCTGTTGCATTAGCAAACAGAGTATGTGAGGAAGCACCTTGATTTGAAAGTTGAGGAGTATTGGGGTGAAAAAGGTGTTGATATTTGAAAGTTGATATTTGGAAGATTCTTACAATCAAAGAAAAATATTATTTGTATCATTACCAACGATTCAAGAGTGGCAGTTTTTTGCAAGATTATTTCTTGAAGTCTGATGGGTGTATACAAACTCAAATATGGCTCCATCTATTCAAGAGTGGCATGCAAGATTCTCTCCATCTTACAATCAAAGTTGACTTCTATGTATTAGCAAGATTAGTTTCAAGTTTTCTACGAGATTAGTTGGTATTAGTTCACATTTGTAGCGATATCGACAGTTGTTTTTTTAAAAGACTTCTATCTTCTATGTTTATAAACAGTTTTATTTTGTGATGTTTTGGCTGTATTTTGTATCTTATATGTTTGTTTACTCGGATGTTTTCATTAACATTATGGAAATTCAATAATAGGTTTCATTACCATAGTAGTTTTTTGCAACGTCTGTTGACAGTCAACAGATGTTTGTAAATAGAGTATAGAATAAACTGGAGACTTTACTGAAATAGATGGTTAATTTATCTTAAAAACTGTTAAAAAAATATGATCAAATGTTCATGAAAAATCTGACCAAAATCTCAGTTGAACATTAAGAGTGTTGAGTGGCAAATATTATTATTATTATTAATTGATTTATTTACGTTCCACATGGTAATTTCTAATTGGAAAATTATATTGGATGACAGTTGTTTAAGAACGTTTGTTTAAAACGTTTATTAATTGATATATAACAAAACCATATGTCTCGATCTATATAAGGAATGACAACGAAGAGTTGTCGACGTTTGTTGTGATTATATTTAATGCAAGTGCATCAGAAGTTGAATACTGTACTTCGTTTGTTTGTGTTTTTGTTCCGATGACAATGGCAACGAAGATCATTCTCTATGGTTTGTTTGTTTGAAGACTTCTTTTATGTTTGCTTGTATTTTGGATGTAGTTTGTTAACTCGAATATTGTAAATTTGTTACTTGATATTAATGTAGTTTTCTACATATATTTGGATTTGTTCTAAGGAACATATCTTACTATACAGATTTTGCTTACAACAGATGATTGGATCTTAATTTAGTCTTTACTAAACAGACCTTAAAAAGTGATATAGTTTTTCGTATTTTCACACGAGATTTCACCTTGTATTTAATTAACTAAGATGTTCCTAAGTTTGAAGAAAAGGAAAAACATAATAAATATTTTATGTTTAAAAAATCTCCTCCTTCGAAATCTTTCTACATTGAAACGATGATAAATGGAAGAAATTATTTGGCTTCATAGTTCCATACCAAACCATCAAACTTTTTTTTTTTTTTAAATCATTAGATTTCACAATTAGTATGGAGAAAATAATTAAAAATGATATACACTCACACATATACACATAAACATTGTGTATGTGTATATGTATGTATCTGCATGTACCTCTGTTCCTCTCTCTCTCTTTCTCTTTCTCTCTCTCTATCTCTCTTTCTCTCTCTCTGTTGACAGAAGATGGAGTCTCTCTTCCCTTGTAAATAATCTCACTTCCACCAAACAAACAAACTCTACTTCCATGGCTGTTTCCCTGAAATGACACTTTTGCCATTCATCCTCTCTGTATCCATACATACATATTTATATATATATATATATATTACTATAATATTATATCACCACCCAACCCTCCTTTTCCTCTCACCTATTCTCTCTCTCTCTCTCTAACTCCCCATCCCTTATTCATTCACTTTGACATTACTTTTATTATTCTAGATGGCGATTTGATCGCTATCTAACTAAACTCAACAATTCATTCCCTTCGGTTCGGTTCGGTTCGGTTCAGTTCGGTTTTAAGATTAAACAATGCGAGTGAAGGAAATGTACCCACTCTGCTGTGTATCCCTTGAAAGCTCAGAGATCGGAGACAACTCACCCGAACCGATGACGTCATTGTCGAGGTCATGCTCAGTAGCTGATTTAAGATCCGACGTCAATGCGGGTCAATGGCCATCTTCCGGATCGGATTCGGGTTCCGGAACCAGTAGCTTTGCTGGAGTCCTTTATAAATGGACTAACTATGGTAAAGGATGGAGACCCAGATGGTTTGTTTTACGAAACGGTGTCGTTTCTTATTCCAAGATCGTTAGGTCGGAAAATGCTGCTTCTGGTGATGACGTCAGATTTATTGGTGATGTTTCTGTTGGTAGACTTAAACGACTTAATAGCTGCGGCAACCGGCGTAGCAGTAATAATAATAGTAACAGTAATAGTAATAATAATAAGCCGCAGAAAACCGTCGGAGTTGTTCATCTCAAGGTAATTAATCTGTCACACCCAGCTAAGGCGGAAACACAGAGTATATCGGAAACAATTTTGAAAACAAAATTAAGTATTTAATTTTTTTAAAATTTAAATTAATTCAATTTGATTGAAATGAGTAATGATATTTTTCTAGGAAAGTGTTCCCAGATCTTCAGGTGAATTTCCTGCATTGAATTGTATCAATCATCTCGAAATTCGGGTCCGCCTTGATTGATCACACACAGTTTGAATCTACGTTATACAGTATATCACGAGACGATTGATAAACGAAAATGAGTATGAAAATGAGCAGTAATTTGAATCTACATTATACAAGATTGATGATTTAATTATAAAATTTATACTAATATTTATGAATTTGAGGTGTGAGATTATGTTTAACAAAAGAGGTAAAAAAAAGGGGGTGGATCTTGGGGTCACGTCAAGAGGGCCGCATATCCAATCCAATGGGTTTATAGGGTCTGTTGAAGGCAGGCCTACTTGTTGTATATCTAATAGTGTTGAGTTGAGTGACAGTAGCACCATATTTTGTGCTTATTTGATCAAAATCTGGACTAATTTTTTAGCTTTGTCCTTGTGTTTCATACCCTCATTTCATTTAGATCTTGTCTTTTGCATGTCTCTTTCATTTGACCAACTACTTGTTACTTTGACTACATGTTTTTTATAAATTATTGTTGTGCATTATTTCACTTTCTTTTTTTGGTGATTAATGTTTGGATTTATTTTGGGTTAATGTTGGTTTAAATGTTTAATTAATAAGCTGGAATTGATGGATGAAAATGATTAAAGAGGATAACTTTTTATTGACAAGTTGAGTTGACTATACAAAAAGGATGTGTTTTGACATTTTCTGTCTTTTTCTTGAATCTTGAATGGACATTTGAACCTATGTTGAGCTTTGTTTTGTCACCTATTATGTTTTTAACTTTGGTTTGTTTATTGGTGTAGATTTCGTCGTTTCGAGAGAGCAGATCGGATAGTAGGCGGTTTTATATATTTACTGCTACGAAAACGCTTCATTTAAGGACTTGTTTGAAGGAGGAAAGAGTTGCTTGGATTGAAGCTTTGGCTTCTGCTAGAAACCTGTTTTCTTTAAGAAGATTAAATGATAAATCGCCAATTATACAGACTGATATATCGCTGTCGACTGAGAGATTAAAGCAACGGTTAATTGATGAAGGCTCCAGTGAGGCGCTGATTAAGGATTGTGAGCAGATTATGCTGTCAGAATTTTCAGAAATTCAAGGGCAAGTTAGTGTTCTTTGTGAAGAACGTTCTAATTTACTCGACACGTTGAGACAGCTAGAGGTAAATATAAGATTATTCGATTATTGGGGTTAAAATGGTAAATATGATTTGTATTAAGACTTAGTATTGTATGAATTTATCAGGCTGCTAATATTGAAAATGAAGCATCTGGAATTCCTGAAGGCGAGTATCAATTGACACAACACGAGTTTTCTGATCTTCAACGTTCAAAATATAGTGGTAAATTGTCACACATTTTTTTGCGGTATTACTTATATTTTGATAAATCATATACATAAGTTTGATGAATCTTCAGAATGGAGTACAACTGAATCATCTGACGACGTGGAGAAGCAAGAGCTAGAAGACGCTTCAGAAGAGGAAGAAACATACTTTTTTGACACAAAGGATCATTTCCCTGGTGTAAGAAACCAATCTGATGTTATGAATGAAATAAACACCGAGAAACTGCAATTCGAGAGACGAAAAAAAACTTCCTGATCCCATTGAAAAAGAAAAAGGGGTTAGTTTATGGTCAATGATTAAGGATAATGTTGGGAAGGATCTAACAAGAGTTTGCCTACCCGTTTATTTTAACGAGCCAATTTCATCTCTCCAAAAATGTTTTGAAGATCTCGAGTATTCTTATTTGTTAGATCGTGCATATCAGCATGGAAAGAGGTATAACCTGTTAATAGTTTTGTTATATAGTATATTGGATATTATTGCATGTTTACACTTTTGTAATGTGTCGCTGTCCTAGGGCAACAGTCTCCAAAGATTATTGAATGTTGCAGCATTTGCGGTTTCTGGGTATGCTTCATCTGAAGGACGGCATTGTAAACCGTTTAATCCTTTATTAGGGGAAACTTATGAAGCTGATTATCCTGAAAAAGGAGTTCGTTTCTTTTCTGAGAAGGTTTGTTGTTATAAGTTACCTTTTTTTTTTATTAATGTACGTTAACGGCTGCTTCAATGTGCATTTTGAATGAGATTACGTGATATTGAATAAACAGGATGTAGAATAGTCTTAACGGGTGCTTCAATGTGAAACATTTAAACGGCTAACTCACACACCCACTAAACATACTACCAAATCTACACCCATGTCCTCCATGAGAATAGAACGCCCAATTGCCTGAGCATTTTACAAAATTTGATTATTCAAGAGTTTAATAAGTAAAATGACAAAAAAGAATCTTTTTGTGAAATAACGAAAGATGTTTTGTGAAATATAATATAAACTGGTGTTTTTATTTGCAATAATTTATTATTCATAATCATGACACAGGTTAGTCACCATCCGACCTTGATAGCTTGCCATTGTGAAGGTAAAGGATGGAAATTTTGGGGAGATAGCAATATAAGAACTAAGTTTTGGGGTAGATCAATTCAACTTGACCCAGTTGGAGTTTTGACCCTTGAATTCGATGATGGTGAAGTTTCCAATGGAGTAAGGTAAAAAAAAACTACAAAATTTCATGTCTGTATTTGTTCTTTTACATTATTCTAGTTAATTTAACTTTTGTTATGTACGTATATCAGGTCACCACGGCATTTATAATCTCATTTTAGGAAAGGTATATTGTGATCATCATGGATTGATGCATATTCGTGGTAACCGGGAGTTATCTTGCAAGCTCAGGTTTAAAGAACAATCTATTCTTGAAAGGAATCCTCACCAGGTAATCAAATATGATAAAATATTTTTTTTTTTTTTTTTTGTTGTTCTTGACATAATATGTTATTAGTTTTCTTAATATTTGTGGACTGATTTTGAATAGGTACATGGGTTTGTCGAAGATAAAGATGGTAAAAAAACATGCTACATTATTCGGGAAATGGGATGATAGCATGTATTATGTAAATGGAGAGGGAACTAGCAAGACAAAAGATATGGTTAATGCAAATTTATTGTGGAAAAGGACTTTGCCACCTGTTAATCTCACGCGATATAATTTAACTTCTTTCGCTATCACTTTAAACGAGCTAACACCAGGATTGAAGGTATATATGCCACGTTTTATGTGTTTCAGTAAATCAGCGTGTGTGTGTGTGTGTTTGTTTGAGTTGACTGATTGTGGTGTTTGGTAACGGTTAAGGAGAAACTTCCTCCCACCGATTCAAGACTTAGACCAGACCAAAGGCATCTGGAGAATGGCGAATATGACATGGCGAATGCTGAGAAGCTACGGCTCGAAACAAGGCAGAGAATGGTATGCATCTCATGTTTCCTTTAACTTTTATAAGATGACATGGCAGGTCAAACATAACTTTTTTGGCACCCATTATCAGATCAAACTTTCAAAAGTTTAAGATAAAAAAAATCTGATCTGATTATCAGGTCAAAATGATGACTTGGCAGCTGAAATGTCATGCCTTTGACCATACTGACTTTTTTTATTTTGTGACATGTTGCGTCATCACAATGCTCTAAACTCTTGTAGTCAAGAAAATTACAAGAAAATGGATGGAAGCCACGGTGGTTTGAAAAAGATGGCGAAAATGGCACCTATAAATATACAGGTGGATATTGGGAGAAAAAAGAAGAACAAAACTGGGAGGATTGCCCGAATATATTTGGCGAATTTAGTGAAGACATTGTTAATAAATCTGCAGTCGGAACCTGAATTCGTCAAGGTAACAATCTTTTTGTTTGGTCATATGATAGTGCTTTGATTAATAATCTAACCAATTTTGTTAAAGATATAATACCAACCAGACAACATTTTGATTTTGCAGAGGGGCCTAAACGATGAAACGTAGGCTACTTCTTTGAGATTCTTATTGTCATAATATCAAGATTTTCAATCTTCGGTATGCAAATGGAGATGTGAGAGGCCATGGCGCGGTCTTTGTAATTTCATATATAGTGTAGCTGACATATTAGCAAATTAGTTTAGATGAGTCTGCTCTTGTATTGATTTGGATGATAGAAATAAATTTTCGAAAAAAAAAGAGTGAAATGCCTAAAATTGTCTAAAGGAGTTTGTTTAGTTTGTAGGTTTTATGAATTTGTTAGACAAGAATGTATTTAGGAAAATTGTGAAGACAAATAGTTGTACTGTTAAGTTTTGTCAATGCAATCAATGCCAACTTCAAGTCTGCCTATTTTCATCAAGTGTTGCTCTAGTTTCTGCCTGTTTCTTTGTTGATGAAACATTGATTCATCTACTCTTTTATCGTTGGTAATTCCTAACACGATATGAAAACAATTAGGTTTTAAGTTTTTTGGAAGTCACGTTTTGTGAATCCGTCAACTCGTACAAAATGATAACGAAATATATATTTTTTTATATGGTTAGCTCATTTATTACAACTCGTTTAACCCGTTGAGAACTTGATTACACCTGATTAACAACCGCTTGACATGTTTGGATAAATGGTTCGAGTTATATGATTTTAGTTAGGTTTGATGTTTGACATGTTTGAATATGTATTAACATGCCAACCTAAAACCGTCAACCCTACAGGACCGACACCCTATTTCACATGGACCGAGTGATATATTGGTTTATGGTCCAATCATAGTTTTATAACTGTTAAGTTGACTTCCTAGTATCACAAAATCAAATTGACATTTAAATTAATCATGGTTTGGCCTCTAATTACTTAATTAGTTCCATTTCTAAGTTTAGACTATAACTAATAACTCTCATGTGATTGGCATTATTATTTGAACTCATACTTGATGCATACGGCCAACTACAACCACAAAATAGTCACCAAAATTCAAACTTCAAAAGTCTATATGTCATGATAGACTTGACTTTTATCTTGACTAACTCATCTTATGATTTGATATTCAAGTCCCTCATGATCTTCTTCTATACCTTCTAATTATTAAAGCCACTCAATTTTTCTTTATCCTTTAGGTGTTTTAATCTTATGATTTTTTAGAAAGTTTTAGTTTTAAAATTATCATGAGAAATGAAATATACATGAATCATAGTTATCATGGTTGCAGAACTTGCTAGGCGTTACCAACTCGGCCGACTGGGGAGTTGTGAGTACTCGGCCTACTCAGGCGAGTACTCGGGGGTTAAATCGGCCTATGTGGGGAGTACTCGGAATATTCGGCCAACTCGGCTATACTCGGTGAGCCACCCTGTAACGAGTACTCAACGAGTAATCGGTCAACTCGGACGACTTTTGCAACTATGATAGTTATTATTATTATTATTATTATTATATTATTATTATATTATTATTTATTTATTTACTTATTTTTCAAATTTGACATAAATTGAACAAGTCTAAAACTTGCTTATTATTTGGTGATTTTTTTTAATTGTCACCTTGTACTGCAAGTTAATTCGAAAAAAAAGTTATCATAAATAATAACAAAGATTCATATATGTTTCAGTTATCTCAGTTAATTTTATAAGACACTATTGGGAAACTCGTACAATGCGACGGCGATAAAGAAAATAACATTGATCTATATGTTCTTGCTGCTAATACTTCTTCATCATGTCAAATTTGTAAATCAACTAAAAAAACGTTTGTAAATTTAGACCTTCAATAACTTTGACACAAGTCTTGAGGTTAATCTTTATTGCAACTTTGATACCAGCATCCATACCATCTTTGACTTAACTTCAATCTTATCTATGAAACACAATCAGTTGGTCCAAATATTTAAAATAATACATGGGGTCGAAATGACTATAGTATTGATTAATGATAGTCTATAAGTCATACATAGGAATAATAATTATGGTCAACCATGATTTATATTATTGTACCAGAAGCGCAAATTATAATAGTTCGAAATATTTTTTTACTTATTCACTTTCTTTTAGGCATTGGATATTTTTGTTTCTTTTCTTCAATGAACAATTATTATAAAACTGTATCATAAGTGTATAAGTTAATTTAAACCCCATGTTCAAACATTATAAAACAAGAGGACATAACTCAAGTATTTTATATTTTTCAGCAAACCTCAACATAATTTAACCCGTAAACCTATGACAAGCCATTGAATATGAACAATTTAACTTATACATTATTAAACCTTTCATAGCTTAACATAAATATATGTTCGTCCACTATATGAGACTAAGATTTGATTTTTTTTGTGTTTTTCTATTAACCACATCATCTGTATGTTTACTTTATTCATGAGTTCTAACCCTATATTATTAAAAAAAAAACATTATCAACATTGATCTCATTTAACTCCCCACGATGATATAGTTATCTCTACATGATTAGATGATATAGTTAATCTAAATCTCTTATTATATTTGATGAGGTTATCATGACTAAGGCAAAATAGGTGTTTGTTAAACTGAATGGAAAGAAACATGATGCCAAAAATATATACCACAATACATACTATATATGTTTATAAAAGTTGAAGCTCCTACAATATCATCAAATAAGAACAAGAGTAGACAAGGATGTCTTGTATGAACAAAAACAAGTCGTCTATTTAAAATAAAATCCAAAAACGCATACAAGCATAACCAAAGCAGAGACAAAACATACAACACTTGAGTAACCTTGCTTGTCGAAACACGTTTACGTCTTTTGATGTATTCAAACAGAAAGCATTTTGCTTGGCTATTTTCCCTTTACATTATTCATATATGTTTCAGTTATCTCAGTTAATTTTATAAGACATAAACATTAAAAAAAAGAAAAGAAAATCACAAGGTTGGAACACCTCATAATGTTTTGGCTCCGTCTATTTCAACCCCCCACAAAGCGCCTCGCTTAGGCCTAAGCGAGGCGCTTTGCCCCCATTTCGAGGAGGTCAGTATGAGGGGCAGAAAAAGTTGAATTTTTAAAGCGAAGCCCCTCGCTTTGGCCTAAGCGAGGCGTTTCGAATCAAAGATTTTATTTTGGAGTGGTTTTTGATGTTTTGAATTGGTTTTTTTAGTTTTTTAATTTAATAATTTAAAAAGTTAAAAAAATTAAAAAACAAAGTAATAACCCTAATCAACGTCTATATAGGCGTTTTCGATTTCCAAATGAATCAACGACTTAAACTTGACATCATCAACCACGTATAGCCAAAGATTTTAACACAAAACAAAGTAATAACCCTAATCAAACGTCTATATAGGCGTTTTCGATTTCTAAATGAATCAATGACTTAAACTTGACATCATCAACCACGTATAGTCAAAGATTTTAACACAAAACAAAGTAATAACCCTAATCAAACATTTATATAGGCGTTTTCGATTTCTAAATGAATCAACGACTTAAACTTGACATCATCAACCACGTATAGTCTTCCGGGAAAGATACAACGTTAATCTCCGTTAATTCTTCTTTTGTTGTACAATTTTTGTTAGTTATTGTTTACCTTCCAATCGATTTCAAGTATGTGAAGAACTTGATCTTTGAATGCGGTATGTGCGTTAAATTTCATTAAATGCGGCAATCAAGGGATCCGCTTGGAGTCTAAAGCTTCGTGTGTCATCTTGGTGGAACTCATTTTGCAACATTCGTCTTGTGTGTGTTAGGGTCCGAAATTTTAGGGCTTTTTAGTGGGTTTTTCCAAGACTTCATCCTTGTGGTTTTTAGTGGGTTTTTACAATGCTCAAACAACACAGGCAAGTCCTCGTCTGATCCACAAAACAAAACCATAATCTTGAAGTGTTTTAATATAGCCATTTTTCCTTGGTCTACCAGGAATGGGTTGAAGGTGTGTGTTGCAAATATAATAAACAAAGATAATACAAGAAGATGATCAAGGATGCTCCAACATAACTAGCACCGGCCTGAGATATGAGTTTGATTAACTTAAATCTCTCTGATCCATGGTATCCACTTTCAGGTTGTCTTGATCGTTGACAGCTATATCTCCAATACAGAAGAGTTATCTTCAATGATTATAAGAAACTTGAAAGTAATTACAAGAAGATGATCAAGGATGCTCCAACATAACTTGCACCGGCTTGAGATATGAGTTTGATTAGCTTAAATCACTCTGATCCATGGTATCCACTTTCAGGTTGTCTTTATCGTTGACAGCTATCTCTCCAATAACAGAAGAGTTGTCTTCAATGATTATAAGAAACTTGAAAGTAATTACAAGAAGATGATCAAGGATGCTCCAACATAACTTGCACCGTCTTCAGATATGAGTTTAATTAGCTTAAATCTCTCTGATCCATGGTATCCACTTTCAGGTTGTCTTGATCGTTGACAGATATCTATCCGATAACAGAAGAGTTAGAAGAAGGTGATGAGATAGATGAAAAGTGCTCCAACATAACTTGCACCGGCTTGAGATATGAGTTTGATTAGCTTAAATCTCTCTGATCCATGGTACCTTGAAGACTAGATTCGGTGCAATCGACGAACATCATTCAAAATTTCAACTTCCCGTACAGGTGCTTAAGTCCACCAACCTACTTGATCATTGACAGATATCTCTTTAATAACAGAAGAGTTGTCTTCAATGATTCTAAGAAACTTGAAAGAAGAGGTACCTTGAAGACTGGATTCGGTGCAATTAGAATCTGAATATTATATTACAATAATATTACGTTGAGCAAAAAGTTGTGTTTGAAGCCTAGTTCTTTTGGCCACAGGTACAGAAAGGTTATAAATGTTCATATTGTTTCAGGTTACCTTCATCGCCGACAAATATCTCTCGATAACAGAAGAGTTTTCTTCAAAATTGATTTAATGTATAAATTTTAGAGTCAGTAAGCATTTAAAGAACTTGCACCAGCTTGAGATATGAGTTTGATTAGCTTAAATCTCTCTGTTCCATGGTATCCACTTTCAAGTGAAAATGAGTATCATCAATCTGGTATTAGTGGTTGGAAACTGTGATGACAAAGCTTGTGTTGAGGGATAAACCATTCGGAATGGGTTGAAGGTGTGTGTTGAATCAAGGTATGGATATGGAGAACATGGAATGAGATGATTTCGATTTTCGTACAAAGATTCCATAAGTAAAAGTCAGTTGTTATCGGAGATATAGCTGTGAACGATCAAGGCAACATACTTGAAATCAATGGGAAGGTAAACAATTCCCGCTCATCATGAGGAATATCTAGTCGATCCGACTGTTGATTTATTTTTGCAACCGGTACAACGAACTCTGAAGGTTTGCGCATTAGCGCCGATCTGATTGTTAAAAGTATCAAGACTATGAAATTAGTAAAACAACTTTTCAGTTGTTATCGGAGAGATAGTTGTCAACGATCAAGGCAATATACTTGAAATCAATGGGAAGGTAAACAATTCCTGCACATCATGAGGAATATCTAGTCGATCCGACTGTTGATTTCTTTTTGCAACCGGTACAGTACATGTGTGCATCGGGTTACTTGCATATAATATGGATATTTACAGATCACGAACAGCAGAAAAACGAAAAATATGATTGATAGGATATATAGGAAACTCAAAAATTAAAATTAGGGATACATATATATCCTTAACATACTAAAGCGGCTCCCATTATTAGTGTCAAACCAATATCGATTCATACAAGCTAAATCCTCTAATCGATAATCAGGCCAAAAAAAGAACTTTAATTTAATTAATTCGTTTTTTTATGTCAAACTTTTCACTTTCATCCAAAAATTGACTCCAGTTTTTTATCTTGTTCTCCTTGCAAAAGAATTTCATTCTATGCACATTTAACCCGAAGAAAAAACAGGTGATTTGGTTCAACTATATTCTAAGACTAGTCCCTACTTGATCGCTGACAGATATCTCTCCGATAACAGAAGAGTTGTCTTCAATGATTCTAAGAAACTCGAAAGAAAAGGTACCTTGAAGACTGGATTCGGGGCAATCAGAATCTGAATATTATATTACAATAATATTACGTTGAGCAAAAACTTGTGTTTGAAGCCTAGTTTTTTTGGCCACAGGTACAGAAAGGTTATAAATGTTCATGTTGTTTCAGGTTACCTTCATCGTTGACAGATATCTCTCCGATAACAGAAGAGTTATCTTCAAAATTGATGTAATGTATAAGTTTTAGAGTCAGTAAGCATTTAAAGAACTTGCACCGGCTTGAGATATGAGTTTGATTAGCTTAAATCTCTCTGACCCATGGTATCCACTTTCAAGTGAAAATGAGTATCATCAATCTGGTATTAGTGGTTGGAAACTATGATGACAAAGCTGGTGTTGAGGGATAAACCATTCAGAATGGGTTGAAGGTGTGTGTTTGAAACAATGTATGGATATGGAGAACATGGAATGAGATGATTTCGATTTTCGTACAAAGATTCCATAAATAAAAGTCAGTTGTTATCGGAGAGATAGCTGTCAACGATCAAGGAAACATACTTGAAATCAATGGAAGGTAAACAATTCCTGCTCATCATGAGGAATATCTAGTCGATCCGACTGTTGATTTCTTTTTGCAACCGGTACAACGAACTCTGAAGGTTTGCGCGTTAGCGCCGATCCGATTGTTAAAAGTATCAAGACTATGAAATTAGTAAAACAGCTTTTCAGTTGTTATCGGAGAGATAGCTGTCAACGATCAAAGCAACATACTTGAAATCAATGGGATGGTAAACAATTCCTGCTAATCATGAGGAATATCTAGTCGATCCGACTGTTGATTTCTTTTTGCAACCGGTACAGTACATGTGTGCATCGGGTTACTTGCATACAATATGGATATTTACAGATCACGAACAGCAGAAAAAACGAAAAATATGATTGATAGGATATATAGGAAACTCAAAAATTAAAATTAGGGATACATATATATCCTTAACATACTAAAGTGGCTCCCATTATTGGTGTCAACCAATATCGATTCATACAAGCTAAATCCTCTAATCAATAATTAGGCCAACAAAAGAACTTTAATTTAATTAATTCATTTTTTTATGTCAACTTTTCACTTTCATCTAAAAATTGACTCCAGTTTTTTATATTGTTCTCCTTGCAAAACAATTTCTGTCTATGCACATTTAACCCGAAGAAAAAAATAGGTGTTTTTGGTTCAACTATATTCTAGGACTAGTCCCTACTTGATCGTTGATAGATATCTCTCCGATAACAGAAGAGTTGTCTTCAATGATTCTACGAAACTTGAAACAAAAGGTACCGTGAAGACTGGATTCGGGGCAATCAGAATCTGAATATTATATTACAATAATATTACGTTGAGCAAAAACTTGTGTTTGAAGCCTAGTTCTTTTGGCCACAGATACAGAAAGGTTATAAATGTTCATGTTGTTTCAGGTTACCTTCATCGTTGACAGATATCTCTCCGATAACAGAAGAGTTATCTTCAAAATTGATGTAATGTATAAGTTTTAGAGTCAGTAAGCATTTAAAGAACTTGCACCGCTTGAGATATGAGTTTGATTAGCTTAAATCTCTCTGATCATGGTATCCAATTTCAAGTGAAAATGAGTATCATCAATCTGGTATTAGTGGTTGGAAACTGTGATGAAAAAGCTTGTGTTGAGGGATAAACCATTTGGAATGGGTTGATGGTGTGTGTTGAAACAAGGTATGGATATGGAGAACATGGAATGAGATGATTTCGATTTTCGTACAAAGATTCCATAAGTAAAAGTCAGTTGTTATCGAAGAGATAGCTGTCAACGATCAAGGAAACATACTTGAAATCAATGGGAAGGTAAACAATTCCTGCTCATCATGAGGAATATCTAGCCGATCCGACTGTTTGATTTCCTTTTGCAACCGTACAACGAACTCTGAAGGTTTGCGCGTTGGCGCCGATCCGATTGTTAAAAGTATCAAGACTATGAAATTAGTAAAACACCTTTTCAGTTGTTATCGGAGAGATAGCTGTCAACGATCAAAGCAACATACTTGAAATCAATGGGATGGTAAACAATTCCTGCTAATCATGAGGAATATCTAGTCGATCCGACTGTTGATTTCTTTTTGCAAACCGGTACAGTACATGTGTGCATCGGGTTACTTGCCTAAAATATGGATATTTACAGATCACGAACAGCAGAAAAAACGAAAAATATGATTGATAGGATATATAGGAAACTCAAAAATTAAAATTAGGGATACATATATATCCTTAACATACTAAAGTGGCTCCCATTATTGGTGTCAAACCATATCGATTCATACAAGCTAAATCCTCTAATCAATAATTAGGCCAAAAAAGAACTTTAATTTAATTAATTCATTTTTTTATGTCAAACTTTTCACTTTCATCTAAAAATTGACTCCAGTTTTTTATATTGTTCTCCTTGCAAAACAATTTCTGTCTATGCACATTTAACCCGAAGAAAAAAATAGGTGTTTTTGGTTCAACTATATTCTAAGACTAGTCCCTACTTGATCGTTGATAGATATCTCTCCGATAACAGAAGAGTTGTCTTCAATGATTCTACGAAACTTGAAAGAAAAGGTACCGTGAAGACTGGATTCGGGGCAATCAGAATCTGAATATTATATTACAATAATATTACGTTGAGCAAAAACTTGTGTTTGAAGCCTAGTTTTTTTGGCCACAGGTACAGAAAGGTTATAAATGTTCATGTTGTTTCAGGTTACCTTCATCGTTGACAGATATCTCTCCAATAACAGAAGAGTTATCTTCAAAATTGATGTAATGTATAAGTTTAGAGTCAGTAAGCATTTAAAGAACTTGCAACCGCTTGAGATATGAGTTTGATTAGCTTAAATCTCTCTGATCCATGTATCCAATTTCAAGTGAAAATGAGTATCATCAATCTGGTATTAGTGGTTGGAAACTGTGATGAAAAAGCTGTGTTGAGGGATAAACCATTTGGAATGGGTTGATGGTGTGTGTTGAAACAAGGTATGGATATGGAGAACATGGAATGAGATGATTCGATTTTCGTACAAAGATTCCATAAGTAAAAGTCAGTTGTTATCGGAGAGATAGCTGTCAACGATCAAGGAAACAAACTTGAAATCAATGGGAAGGTAACAATTCCTGCTCATCATGAGGAATATCTAGTCGATCCGACTGTTGATTTATTTTTGCAACCGTACAACGAACTCTGAAGGTTTGCACATTAGCGCCAATCCGATTGTTAAAAGTATCAAGACTATGAAATTAGTAAAACAACTTTTCAGTTGTTTTTCGGAGAGATAACTGTCAACGATCAAGGCAACATACTTGAAGTCAATGGGAAGGTAAAACAATTCCTGCTCAATCATGAGAAATATCTAGTCGATCCGACTGTTGATTTCTTTTTGCAACCGGTACAGTACATTGTGTGCATCGAGTTACTTGCATATAATATTGATATTTACAGATCACGAGCAGCAGAAAAATGAAAAATATGATTGATAGGATATATATAGGAAACTCAAAAATAAAATTAGGGTTACATATATATCCTTAACATACTAAAGCGGGCTCCCATTATTGGTGTCAAACAATATCGATTCATACAAGCTAAATCCTTTTAATCGAAATTAGGCCAAAAAAAAAAACTTTAATTTAATTAATTCGTTTTTTTTATGTCAAACTTTTCACTTTCATCAACAAAATTGACTCAGTTTTTTTTCTTGTTCTCCTTGCAAAACAATTTCTGTCTATGCACATTTAACCGAAGAAAAAAATAGGTGTTTTGTTCAACTATATTCTAAGACTAGTCCCTACTTGATCGTTGACAGATATCTCTCCGATAACAGAAGAGTTTGTCTGAATGATTCAAAGAAACTTGAAAGAAAAGGTACCTTGAAGACTGGATTCGGGGCAATCTGAATATTATATTACAATAATATTACGTTGAACAAAAAGTTGTTTTTGAAGCCTAGTTCTTTTGGCCACAGGTACAGAAAGATTATAAATGTTCATGTTGTTTCAGGTTACCTTCATCGTGACAGATATCTCTCCGATAGCAGAAGAGTAATCTTAAAAATAATGTAATGTATAAGTTTTAGAGTCAGTAAGCATTTAAAGAACTTACACCGGCTTGAGATATGAGTTTGATTAGCTTAAATCTCTCTGACCCATGGTATCCACTTTCAAGTGAAAATGAGTATCATCAATCTGGTATTAGTGGTTGGAAACTTTGATGACAAAGCTTGTGTTGAGGGATAAACCATTTCGGAATGGGTTGAAGGTGTGTGTTGAAACAAGGTATGGATATGGAGAACATGGAATGAGATGATTTCGATTTCGTACAAAGATTCCATAAGTAAAAATCAGTTGTTATCGGAGAGATAGCTGTCAAGATCAAGGAAACATACTTGAAATCAATGGGAAGGTAAACAATTCCTGCTCATCATGAGGAATATCTAATCGATCCGACTGTTGATTTCTTTTTCGCAACCGGTACAACGAACTTTGAAGGTTTGCGCGTTAGCGCCGATCCGATTGTTAAAAGTATCAAGATATGAAATTAGTAATACAACTTCTCAGTTGTTATCGGAAAGATAGCTGTCAACGATCTAGGCAACATACTTGAAATCAATGGAAGGTAAACAATTCCTAAACCCGAGTGTAATCAAACAAGGTGCTAAGAAAACCACCAACGATCAATTATAGTATAGTTCGGAAGTTAAACATATCAATTAGACATGCAAAAATTATGTTCTGAAAAATATGGGTATCGAATGTATAGTCGGAGGACCACGTACAATGATTCATCAAAGTTGTACAAAGCTGGATGTTTCTACTGAAACACCAAACGAGCAATAAACGAATCGAAACGCCTCAAACAAATTTTCTTGGCTTGGAAACAACTTAAAAGAACTAAAAATGAATTAAAATTATTTTTTGGTCAATAACAAATAATTTTAAAGAATTAAAAGAAATTCATTTTTTTTAAAAAATAAGCCAAAGCGCCTAGCTTTGGCCAAAGCTAGGCGCTGAAGTGGTTTGATTAGACCACAAGCGCCTCGCTTTGGCCAAAGCTAGGCGCTTTGGCCTTTTTTAAAAAATGAATTTCTTTTAATTATTTAAAATTATTTGTATTGACACAAAAAATAATTTTAATTCATTTTTTTTATTTTTTAAGTTGTTTCCAAGCCAAGAAAATTTGTTTGAGGCGTTTTGGTTCGTTTATTGCTCGTTTGGGTTTTTCAGTATAAACATCCAGCTTTGTACAACTTTGATGAATCATTGTACGTGGTCCTCCGACTTAACCTAACACACAACAATTTGTTTTAATTCATTTTAAAGTGTTTTTAATTACTTTTCAATCAATCAAGGTCCTCACATTTTAGTAACATTTTAGATTAAATGGGATTTAGAACAACCACATCTCGAGAAATGATAATTTTCAAATATTGCAGATCAAGGTGTTACCAAGCATGTCAAGAAATGATAATTTTCAAATATTGCAAGTCTAAAATCATTGTACGATTTCTTTTCAGAGGAACCCTTGTTTGATTATACTCGTGTTCAGCCTTTATCAGTTGCCTTCATCGTTGACAGTCATCTCTCAGATAACAACTGAATTTTACTTGCTTGCCTGAAAAGTTGTTTTAACTGATTTCACAGTCTTGATACTTTTAACAATCGGATCGGCGCTAACAGCGCAAACCTTCGTTTTTGTTTTTTGATAGAAAGGAACTAAGTTCCAAATACGATAATAATGTAAAATAATAATAATAATGTAAAGGTAGATCATGAAAAGTTCAACTCAAGAAACAAAGATGAAACCGATTAATGTTATTTATGTATGAATAATGACCCTCTGGCAAACCTGCGTAAAGGACTAAAGCCACAAATCTTGCCATTAATACCAACGACGATTGCCAGAGGGTCACTATTCATATATAAAGAACATTAATCGGTTTAATCTTTGTTTCTTGAGTTGAACTTTCCATGATCTACCTTTATCATCTCAGAGAGATATCTGTCAACGATGAAAGGGAACCCGAAACCATAGAAGTCTTGAAGACCAAATGTCTTTTTGCAAAAAGGTAGACCACACCACTAGAGCAAAAAGTTGTGTGTAAGTTTTATTTAGCGTAAAAACATCATTGTGCATATACCTCCTTATCTAAAAGAAAGCACATCATTGTACATATACCTCCTTCATCGTTGACAGATATCTCTCCGATAAGAGAAGATGAAGGGTTACTACTCTGCACTTCAAGTAGAAGAAGATGAAGAAGAATAAATGAAGTCTATTATAGAGGTAGTAGGTTACTCATTACTAGTGGAAATGGAAGCTGGCCATGCCCGTGGTGTTTGAAGCCTAGTTCTTTTGCCTCAGGTATAGAAAGGTTATAAATGTTTTGAAAATATATTCCCAAACAACTAAAAACAACTTTTCATGCAAGCAAGTAAAATTCAGTTGTTGAACAGTGAGATTGATAACTGGACAGTGAGATTGATAACTTCTTTATGAAAGTAGCTAAAATAGTTAAACAAAAGCTTAAATTGAACAGTTATTTGGAATGTTCCTGATCATTACAGTTATGCCTTTTTTGGTGAAATGAACTTGAAGAAATGATTTGGTGGATCTGTCATGAGTTAAACAAAAGCTGAAATTGAACAGTTATTTGGAATGTTCCTGATCATTACAGTTATGCCTTTTTTGATCAGAAAATATATTCCCAAACAATTAAAAAACAACTTTTTCATGCAAGCAAATAAAATTCAGTTGTTGGACAGTGAGATTGATAACTAGACAGTGAAATTGATAACTTCTCTATGGAAGTTGCTAAAATAGTTAAACAAAAAGCTGAAATTGAACAGTTATTTGGAATGTTTAGATCATTACAGTTATACCTTTTTTTATCAGAAAATATATTCCCAAACAATTAAAAACAACTTTTCATGCAAGCAGGTAACATTCAGTTGTTGGCACAGTGAGATTGATAACTGGACAGATTAGTCAAATCATACGAGGTGGCAGGAAAAAGCTAACATTTTGATCCAAGGAACTTCAGGTTAGCCAGACGTTTGTCAAATGAACATTTTTGAAATTAATGGGAGGGTAAACAAAATCGTCGATCGACTGTTGATTTCTTTCTGCAACCCGTAACAACGAACTCTGTACGGGTTGCTTTTTTCTTACAATAATTATATTAAAAAAATAAAAAAAACTAACTTAAAAGACCAAAAAATAACAAAAAAAAATTTGATTCAAAGTGCCTCGTTTAGGCCTAAGTAAGACGCATTTAGGGGGTGAAAATAGAATTGGAGGGTTTTAATATAACCACCCAATGTTTTAGTGACTTTAGTGGAACACTTGATTACCATTGAGTTAAGTTTTCACATCATGGTAAAAAAAAACAGTGAGCCGTTTAAAAAAATATATAGGAGTAATAAATAATGATTAACTTAATCTTTAATTTGAATGAATGACACATCGTTAAACTCCAACAAGTAGGGATGTTCATTGATGGGTAAGATAAGTATTAGTTAATTAAAACCTCCAATTAACCGATTAATCCTTTGGTAGGTTGTTGCTCGATCATGTATTATTAGTTTGGTTCTCTCGGTGTTTCCGCAATATTTAGAAGTTTTGAATTGAATTACTTCCTATACATATGTGTGTGTCGTGCTTGCTCACGCACTTATATAGTTTATACTAAACGAATGTTCACCAACGATAAGTTACTACAATCAAGGTAACACAAACCTACTTGGTTTGCATCATGTAACTAGCGCTAGCTCAACTTTAATTTATTCACAACATTTCAAATGCAATGTAAAAGCACAAAGTGGAAGCAAAAACTAGCATTTTATGAACACTAATTCTTATCTCATTTCAGGTAAATGATATTCAGCCCCCTTATACATAACGTCATAAGTCCTTCGCGACTAACAAATTCTATTAATGAAAATTTAGACATGTTAATAAAATAACTAGTATGTTTCATATGCGCGCGTTGCGCGCCTTTTGATTTAATCGACCATAAAAACGTAAGCACTTTCTGTCGGATCAACGTCACAATCTATCGATTTTTCTAAACCCCCATTTCCACTAACTTTTCCATGTCGAACCAACCACTAAACCCACTATTTCCGTCAACTTTTTTATACCGAACCAACTACTAAACCGGTCAAGAATATCCACCTCATATTCTCAACTCTCACAAGACAAACCTATACAAAAAAAAAAAAATCAATTGTCATTGTCGAAACAACAATGGGTAGAATCTCCACGGTGGCTTCAATGGTTTGCATAATTTCGACATCAACATTATTAACCATTAGAACTTAGATTTGAACCAAAGGCACTAATATTTATATTTAAAATAGGCTGCAAAGCAAACCAAACATAGAAACTAAACTATTAAACTATCCCAAGCTAAGCATACAAAGATCCAACTTCAATTAGGCAAAACATATTTCAAGTTAATTAGATAATAATACCTTCAAACTAAAACGATTCCAGCTCATGTACAAGTTGCCAAGTTCATATCCCCACACATGTAATAAAGTTGCAAGTAGTCTGAACAAAAGTTGATTAAAACAAACATACAAAAAAAAACAATAAAGCATAGTAAAAAACATTCAGGAAGACCGCGATTTCACCGCATTCAACGGACGTATGTCTTGAGGTTGCTGGAAAATCACGTCAGGCGGTTCACTTCTTACCGCCGTAAGGGGCGTGAAGCAGTAGACGACCGTAATCAGTCTAAAAAATCAGACATCAAGAATGAAAACAAAAGTTAGAAAACAACAAAAGTAACAAAACGAACACCTTGAAGACCAACCGGAAAACAAAACCACAAAGAAGGGTTGCCGGTCGGGAAACCCGTACTTAAACTCGAAGTTCGCCGTACCACTGACGCCTACTACGGCGCCGGGATAATACCAACCTGCAAACCAAAAGTACCTTTCCTCTCTCTGCCGTATGTGATGGCGTTTTTAGTCAAGGTTTAGTGACGACGTGATGTCCGACGATGTTGGTGGTTGGAAGGCGGCGTCTATGTCTGTTCCCTCATCGTACCAACCACCAAGAGTGTTGCTTTCCGCTCCGCTTGATCTGTGTGTGTGGTAGATGTAAAAAACAAAGATGGGTGATGGGTGTTTATTTATTGATGATGAACCAGCCATGGCAGTATGGCATCACCACCACCATACGGCGGTGCTTTCTAGAGAGAGAAGAAGAGAGTAGACAGGGTAATGCCGTCGGAGTAGGCCGGCCGTTCAGACAATAAAATAGTCGTGGTTCCAAGCTCATAATACGACCTGGTGACAGTGGTGCTCAGGTTATGGCGGTGTGTTGACCGAAGATGGGGTGGATGCGGAAGCGGTGGTTGGTGGTAACGATTGGTTTTTTTATGTGGTGTGTTGACCGAAGACAGGGATGG
>JAUTDX010002764.1:0-49497 GCA_030844895.1 Ambrosia x helenae | reverse complement strand
AGAGAGGATTTCCTCTCTACCACTAGGCTATAACCTAAGTGGCCCAACTATAAAATCTCCTAACTATTCAATTAATCATATAATCATATAATCTCCTAACTATAAAAACCCGATCGCCAAATTAAATGTCGATTGTCACTGTCGTTGTGATTGTCGCCCGTAAATGTCGTGAATGACCGTTGATTGCTTACATGATTGTGGGATTGTGTCTAATTGTCTATTGCCTAATGTTGATTGCATAAATGAGAACTGAATCATCAATCGTCGATGATCCATAATATAAATTTGGTTTAATTTTTAAAAAGGTTTATACGGTTAAAAATGTTATTGAATTTTAAGCTTTAATCTTTTTTTTTTAAATAGTTTTTATATATAAATTTGGGTATTAAAGTTTGGGCCCCCTTAAAATAACGGCCCATGTGCGGTTACACCTCCTACACTTCTCCAAAGGCCACCTCTGCTGACGACAGTAGTTTGAGGTGGTCTAATGTAAAAAATTTCACCCAGTTTACGGTGGTGACGTGGGAGTAGTGTGGAGTAGGCAGCAGGAATACTGCTGTTATGGTTCCGTTTATTTATTAAATGATTACAAACAAACAAATGTACCCGGTAAAAATATCACCAAGAGTGAGTCCGGTTAGAAGAGGCAAGGCCTTACTCAACATGATTGAAAAAGGTAAATTATAAGATCTAATCATCACAATATTTTATATTTTGAAAATCTAGTGAGCTTGTCATTTAAGAACTAAACTATTGTAATTTTTAATTTTTTTTAGAACGGTTAGATCAAGTGACAGTGCACATACTTGAGAACTCACAAGACCCGGGTTCGATACGGCTAACCTACGCAAAGGACACTTTTGATTACGTGATCTCGCCAACATAATTTCACCTTTTTTGATTACGGCTAACCTACGCAAAGCCGACAGCTTCTGCAGTTGTACTCACAAGCTAGGGCCATGAACTCTTTCCTGCATTAATTATCCAAACGAAAATTAGTTAACTCCTACTAACTACGGTAATATTAGAAGAAGAGACACTGGATTTACCTTCACAGCCAGTTGCCATTTGAATATCAATAAGAATATTCAGCATAAATATCGGTTCTGCATTGAGGCGCGGGGCAAGAACTTCAGGTATGAAAGACGTCGCCTTACATACGCATCTCTCATATATCTTACATTCCAGCCTTTTTTTCAAGTAAACCATTCATACTCTCTTCATACACGGCATATCTAAAATTTCACTCAAAGAAGACTTACGATTCTCGATCAAAAAGAAAGAATTTGTGTTTATACAGCATATGCATTTGCACATATCGTTCTATAATGACAGAAGCCCGAACTAAGATATGGAGAATACTCGATAGAAACAAAACTATACACTTATCTTTCAAAGAATATACGCGCTATAACAACTGTTTTTTGTAGTAAAACTGTCGCAATTGATCAAGAACAAGGTAAAGGCTTTCCCAACTTCTTCTTGATGAAAAAAGTAATGATCTTTTTTATGATCAAGATCTTTGCATCAAGAATCATAAGCAAGATGAAAATGTTCATCCATGTCCACCCCCTTTCCGGCATGAATCTGAAACATCAATCGACGGTTTTATACATACCCGGCATGCAGATCACCCTAAATCATTTATTTAAATAATAAGATTATTATTCAAAAACACTGTCAAAAGGGAATTGGTCATATGAGTCATAAACAAGTTGAAAGTTGACAAAAGTTAAATAAATGTAAAAACAATCTAGATCATGTTATTCAAAAAATGACATTATTTTTGGTAATCATGTCAGGAAAACTAACCATTAAGTTATTTGAAAAATTAGGACAGAAAAGGTTCCAGGAACCCGACCCGTTTTGAACAATACCAAAAAAAATTATAGGAACCTAGGGGTGTAAACGAGCCGAGCCCGAGCCTGACTAGGCTCGAGCTCGGCTCGTCATGCTTTTATGAGGCTTGAGCTCAGCTCGGTTCGAGCCTACTATTCTAAGCTCGAGCTCAGCTCGAAAGTAAAACCTAAGAGCTTGAGCTCGGCTCGGCTCGGCTCGAGGTAATTTAAAAATATTTTTAAACAACCTAAAAGCTCGGCTCGAGCTCGCTTCAATAGCTAAAACGAGCAAAAGCTTGGCTCGAGCTCGCTCACCAATATTATTAATTAAAATTGAACATGTTCAAAGGACAAAATTGCATATATAAAAAAAATAATAAAAAATTTGTTTGGGCTCGTTTAGGCTCGCGAGCTTAAACGAGCTTTGTATATAAGGCTCGAGCTCGGGCTCGATAACTAAACGAGTCATATTTCAGGCTTGAACTCGGGCTCGATAAGGCTCGGCTCGTTCGAGCTTTTTACCGAGCCGATCCCGAGTAGCTCTCGAGCCGCTGCGTGTCATTTACACCCCTAAGGAACCCAACCCGGCCCGTTATGCCCCATATTCGCATATCACTGTTTCACAAAGTAACCAGGATCATCTATTTCCGCAAAACAAATATGTTATGCATGGTGAATATAAAATCATTTGTTAATCAGGATCATCCTACCAAATTTATGCATAGCCATTAATCAGGATCATCTATTTCCATACCAAAACAGATTATGCTACAACAATATCAACTTTTTTATAGATATACGATTCACATACCTTGACGTTGTTAAAGATGTAGCTTCAATCAACAGTTTGGCATCTTCTATCAAACCGACCCCGCCTCAAAACATGCAAGTGCCGAGCTATTTCCTGAATAAATTCTGATCCCACGTGACTCTGGACCGTGCTACAAGCATGCTCAAGAAAATCGCGATCAGATTCCAGTGCTTCTAACCATTCATTAAGATTTGAAATTTCATTCTCAAGGGCGCCCGTATCAATTTCATTTTGTTGCAACGGTTTATCACCGTTATTACCGTTAGAAAATTGGTGAAGCTTGCTCTCGGACTCTGATAAAGACTGTAAAATGTATTTCTTTTCATCTTCAAGATCTGAAAACCGGAAGATTATTCGCCTTCGATTCTAACGTATTTGTATGATTTTCTTTGAAACTAACCGTAGTGTTCTCCGTGATCAACTCATCATCGTATCGGCTTCTGAAAAATTCCAGCTCGGCTTCTAAAATCTTGAATATCTTTCTCTTTCTCGGTAAGAAGATCGTTAGCCTTATCTAAAGCTTCCATATCATATTCCGCTTGTTCATCCATCATTCTTAAGTACTGCAACGCTTCCATATGTAACGCAGATTTTTCTTCTTGCAATCTTGTAATCATGGCCATTGCCTCGTCAGCAGCTATTGCAGCCGCATTTCTTTCTTCGTCTAATTCCTTGTGTAATAAACGCACTTGTTCTTGATCATGTTCCATCTGCTGTTTTAACTTTTCAATGTCCCAATCACCCTTGATTTCACCTACACTGCGTGTAACCGGAGATTCATAACCTCCATGCTTATCTAAAGAACTGGACGCCTCATCATCATTAACCGAATGCAAATCTTTATTAAATGGCCCGATTTCATTACCAACTTCTAGAGGTCCGTTTTCTTTGACATCATGCACGCTTGAACCACTGGATGTCGAAAATAGACGACTGGCTATATTCTCGTTATGGATGCCATTCAGTAGTGAAGGCGCAAGAATAGGAACACTATTCGAACGTTGATGTATAAGAAGACGGGAATCACCCTCCAAACCCTCATTTTCACATTCAATCTCGTAAAACGAATCTCCAGAATCGGAACCCGAACACGAATTGAACTTAATATCAACACACCCCGAATCAGACAAGGCGTCCATGTCAACGCCCACATGGATATTACTTCTAACGAGGCAAGGAGTCGTCATTCCTGAAATCTTATCCCTCGCCTTTTTAACATAATTCCGCCGACGATGCCGGCCACCTGTCCGACTCTTCATTAGCGGTAACGGAGGTTGCATGGTTACTTTAGGAACCCCTAACTTCATCTGACCTTTCGGCTTTGGTTTCCACTGCCGTTCACAACACGAACACGACCTGCACTTGAAGGCGCACGAGCAAAATTCTTATTCAACAACGGTTTCAGGTACCTGGTTTCTGCTTCATTATAGACATGAAACAATCATCCACATTTCCCTTACATCCGAAAGCTTACAATGAAGATCACAAGATACCAAACACGAAACTTCAGCTCGGTGTTTATTACAAAAATGACTCAAATAAGCATCCGGCTTCTCACCAAAGACACGATCAAACCGGAAGCAAAAACAAGCAAGGCGTCTGTAACTCACAATGATGCGCGATTTCGTCAAAATAAACCCCAACGCAGCATCAACATACATTAAAAACATCAAGAACCACTCGCAGACGGCCATCGATAAATGATGCATAAATCTATTTGAAACAGCAGCCATGATTGCATTCAGAACCAAACCCTTATCCCCCAAATGGTATAATATTAATTGAACACATCAAGCAGTAATCTTTAACATTATACAATATATGCCTCAATGAGATCAATCAAATACCATAAAGGAGTCAAGACTGCAAAAACCACAAACAAAACACAATAATATCATAATCAATCAACCCAACATAAATCACACAATCTAATCCCTAAAATCTTATAATATAGAAGAACAATTACAATAAAGCTGCGACCTTTGAGTCTTTAACGGGCAACAAGCTACGTCGCAATCTCTTAATGGACAATGGGTTTGTGTCAGACTGCATTAAAGGCGGAATCAAGAAAAGTTGCTAAAGACAATAAAGCCATTTGCTTTTGTCACATTTGGTTACATGGGAATCCGTGAAATTCCTAAACAGGGTTCAGCGGGTCGTACATAGTAATCTTTTAATAATCTTTCGACCCGTAGGACCGAAAGATTTGATTTTTTTTGGATAAAAACATGAAAACTATGGACCCAACTCAAATTGATGGAAAAATGAATGAATACCTGGAGAATGAAGGGAATGGAGATCAAAGGGAGGTGAAGGGGGGATATTATATTATTGACCTGAAAATAATAATAAGCATTTGAATTTGGTGTGTGTTAATTTGTTGATGGATGATCATATGTTATGCATAGAGATTGAAGAATAATATCATCCATCCCTGATTGTGGATCAAATAATAATAATATCTTAACTATTTTCATTTTCAGGATGCAACCTGTTGTCAATGTCACTGTATATTTTCTGTCTTTTCTTCACCATACCTTTTATTTTTTTATTTACTATAATTTCATGATTATTTGTCACATAACGTTATTATTGTTTGTTTATTTTTTTTTATTTTTTTTCTAATTCAAACTATTATATATTCATTGATTGCTTATAAAAATTAAAACATAATCGCGAAAAATTACATCAAGATAGCGGCAGGCGGGCAACAAGCTGTGCCGCCACCCCTTTCTGGATAGCAAACCCTAACCTACTAAAAAACAGTGACATATAATAGTTTATTACAAAAGCAACATTGTGACTTGGGAACATTAGTAAGAATGTAAAGGTGTTGGTTATGCGAAACTGATATTGATTTTTTTAATCGGTTTTAATTTATACTAGGGATAATATTGGTACTATATCCATACATGTACTGAAAATTATGCTATCGAATTTGAACAAAAGTGGGTACCAAAAATATTGGTACGGTACGCGTAGGAGTATCGGTGTTAGTATTGTGGTACAAGACCCGTTTTGGTACCAATTTGTTATTTTTATTTTTTTAACGCTTGTACGGGTGCCAAGTAAATAAAATCGGTACAAGTATTACATATGTAAAATCAAGACGAATACAGGTACCAGTATGAGTATGTGGGAAAAAATGTTTCATCGCTAATTTATACAATACTCATTTCTATTTGTGATTTATAATGTTGATTAATTATTTTCGAATGGTGACTTTAGTAAAAGTTTACGACGCAACGTCAATTGCTAACGATCATGTAGATAAGTTTCCTATGGAGGGGCAGTTTGATATGACTCCGCGACAAAAGGCAATGTTTGCATGCCTTCAAGAGGCTCATGCTCAAGATTTTCTGACTGTCGTGCCCATTGAAGGGGCTTGGGCAGCGGATGTCGGCAATCGAATACAGGGCTATTCTCAAATACCGGCTCATGATACCTCTGTTCCCCTCGGATGAACCATGCCCCATTTGCAAAAAAAGCATGTCTGGATAAATTTGGCGAGCATGCGCTCCACTGCAAGGAATTGCCGGGGTTCAAGTACCGCCATGATTTGGTCAGAGATGTTCTATGGGATGTGCTTCGAAGTGCGGGGGTCTCAGCCAAGAAAGAAGCACCAGTCAATTTTTTGACCGATCCGCGGGAGGGGAGATCTACCTTGCGTCCTGCGGATGTTCTTGTGTTGGATGGGCTGGGGGTAAACATGCTTGTGTTGACTTGACAGGGGTTTCCCCCTTGGTAGGTTTACGAGACAACGGCTTTGTACCGGGGCAGGCAGTTTTGAGGGCAGAAGCTAAGAAGGTCGCTAAGCACGAAGCAGCTGTTTAGAGAATCAACATGTGTTCCTGCCGTTTGCCTTTGACACATTTGGATCCCTGGCCCCTGAGGCCGTACGGTTTCTGAAACGAGTGCAGAAGGTGGTCCACAGTGACTCGCAGAGCCCTAAGAACCAAGGGTTTGTGTTTAGGATGATAGGCTTTGCGATTCAAAAGGGAAATAGCGGCGCAGCTTGTTGCCCGCTTACCCACCATCTAAATGAGTAAATGTAACTTGTTTCTGTTGTCAATCATTGAATTCAATTTGTGATCTAATTAAAAAAAAAATCTAGCATTTACTAGCTAAAAAAAAAATTTAAGATTTTGAAATAAAAGGTGTGTATTTTATGGGGGTGATAATTATATTTAATTAAAAACATTTTAATAAATATATCATGCCATAATTAGTGAAATTAGAGATGTGATGGTTGATGCCAAATGACAGTAAAACACTCTTAAAAAATAAAACACTCGTAAAAAAATAATAATAAAAAAACCAACTTGATATGCTATTCGATACTCATTTTCTATGTGATGACAACGCACCAAACATTTTCAAACGTAATGTTAGTAAAAAAAATCTATGGATCCTTAGATGTTAGTAATGAATATTAATAGATAGGTGAATTTTATTGAATGACATTAATTTACGGATGTGTATCTTTAAATAAACTTAAAATCACAACAAGAGTTGTTGAGTGTAGTTTGGTGACAAATAAATGGCTCGTGGCCTCTTGCCACCAAAGTTGGAATTGACTGCTACATGTGTTTTTGATGCTTGTTTCTCAAAATGATATAGTTATTAATTATAATAAATAAACTAGTTTTAGATAATTACATGATTTTGTATCTAAGGTTCAAAAAATCATTTCACAATTATCAAAATCAATCTTCTTAAAACATTTTTTCAATGTTAGCCGTAATGGTAGTGACCATTAACTAATTTTGGTAGAGGTGTTAACGAGACAAACCGCCCACAGTTAATCAAGAGCGGATCATAAAAAGCTTGAATTAAGCCAACTTTGAGTCTTTGACAAATTCAGACCTAAAGTTAGTTCGTCTAATAAACAAGCTCAAGGTCTGAGCTTTACTTATCAAGCTCGGCTATACTAACGAGCCTATTATTTATATGATATTAATTTGATGTGTTAACTATATGTTTAATTATTTTATTTTATTTTCTAAAAGGTATTATTAGTCATAACTTAAGCTCATGGTAAAGTTGGTTCGACTCGACTCATTTACACGCCAAGACTTGGGTAAAAATAAATTTATAGAAAAGAGTTAAGCCGCAACTTCCCACCATACGTACCTTGGTACATAACACACTCCATGTACCATATGAAGTTTTTACCATTACTCGATTGTTTTTACCATTACTCGATTGGTTTATCCATGTTTTTATAATGAACAAGAGATGAAACTAAACACATCCTAAGCATTGTAAACTTTCTACATGTATGACAATGGGATCTAATCTAGATATGAAGTAAAACCTTAATTAGGTCTCAAAACATCATCCACGACACAGTTATGCATAAACTAAAAACCAAATGGCCAAACAAACCACAAAAGTTCAACTTCTAAAAAGTTCAACATCGAAAGACCTAGCTATTTCTTGTTACAACATTACCCTTGTTCTCTCCGAACATTAAAAAAATAACTGCATAAGGGCATTTCAGTCACAAACACTTTAATACCCGTAATTCCCTCCGTACACAGATCCACCATAGTCAGCAGCAGGTGGCGGCACATGGGCAGCAGGTGGCGGCACATGGGCAGCAGGAGGCGGTTGAGATGGATAAGCAGCAGGGGCATGACCAGGGTAGGGGTTATAGCTTCCTTGGGCAGGCGGCGGAGCAGTTGAATTCTGAGCCGCAGTTGCAGCCTCAGCAACAAAATTCTGAATAAAAAAAAAAAGATAAAAAAACAGGAAAATATTAATTACCAGCCAAAGAAGTATGCAACACATTCAACAGATGGTTTTGTTTGATCTCTAACGGGTCAAACAGGGTATAAATGGTAGTTTTGGTACAGGTTAGAAATGGCAGTATCAACTGTGGAATAATACCTGTATCAACTGCTGAGCTGTCTGAACTTGTGAAGCTGTACCATTAATCTCGACAGTCATTTCATCAGGAACACCCCTTGTTTCTTGTATTGCGATGGTCGCACCACTGGCACGTCTGATATAACTAATATTAGTGCCCGATGTACCAATTACAGCATCGGCATATGAAAGAGGGATTTGCATGTTCTGTGAGACCTACACATCAAAAGCATATATTAGACTAATTACTAATAAAAGCTCTGTAAATTCAGTATTGTCTGAAACTATTAACTATGGTTTAAAATGATTGAAGTTGATCGTGGCAAAATGAAATACTGCATGGATTATATTATCCAAATTCCAAACAGATCAAACTGGATGAACTTGTGAGAAAGGCAAAAGCCAACTACACATCTACAGCTAAAACAACATATATAATAGCATAGTTATCAAAAGCCATCGCCTTGACCGCCTAGGCAACCATTTTCCTAGGAGCCACCATATCCCGCTTTTCCCTCATAGATAAAAAAAAAAGCCACGGTCTGATTTTAAAACCTAATCCCCTGACTAATATAATTGACCAATACTAGTTACCAATTTATAGAGATATATCTAAATATCAATCAAACCTTTTTTTAATATATTTGATTTTTAGAACACTTATAGATATTGAATTATTTTTCAATATATAAACACCTCAACTCATTGATTTACGATCAACTGATTTTGTTTACTACATAGTTATCAAAGGTGTGTTAATCTTTTTAGCAGATATGGCTAAATCAGTCAGTTTATATTTATATTATTTTATAAGATGATTGTTATTTGTAATGATTTGGTGACTTTTTTCTATTTGCGCTTTTTTTTTAGGCCCGTGCTTTTTTTGCGCTTCTCCCCTAGGCCACAGGCGGAGCCCAAGCGCATTGAGTGCGTCTCACACCTTTGATAACTATGTATAATAGAGATGGTAAACTTGACCTAGGGGTGTAAAACAAGTCAAGCCACTTGTGAGCTAAACAAGATCGGCTCGAGAAAAGCTAGAATCAAGTTGAAATTAAACAGACTCAAACCCCAGCTTATATTGAAGCTCTTTTAATAAACGAGCACAGCTCAAGTTTCACAATCAAGCTTAACAAAGCTCACGAGCTTAAACGTGCCTTTCTTCATACAAGTATTATTTAATATATTAAATATATACACAGCGACCAAGGGATAATACCTTTGTGACCATTGTTGACTGTTGTGGCTGCACACTTGAAGTGTGAGGTGGTCCTGTAGATGGATCTTTACCAAAAGGTGGGCCCTGACGAGGCTGTTTTTATCCAATGGTGGAGGCATGTCCACTCTTGGAAAGTAGTTGTCAAACTGGTGCTGAGGAGGCATAAACTGATTGTTTCCAAAACCAGCTCCAAAACCAGCTCCAAAACCGGGCCCAACCACCTGGGAAGCCTTGGGAGATGGTGCTCCCCAAGGTTGGGGTGGGGCCATCTCGTGATTTGGACGGAACTTGGCATTTGCATCTGTCGAAGAGAAAACAAAGTTATAGTTAGAATCAAGAACTAGGTTATTTTATCATATCCTAGAATATTAATGAGATAGGAATAACATGTAGGTGGCCATCACAAGAAACTAATTATTCAGATCTACGTGAATCATGGATGTGTCCGGATTTGTGTTTTGAAAATTGAAACTATCTAACTGCAGCAAAACTGATTATATCAAAAGTACTATTTTACACCTTCATAAACCTATTTGCTAAGATTTCCTTTTTCATTACCACCAAAACTGTATTGTTTTTTCACACAAAAAAAAAAATCATATTTGGTCATTTCATGATTCTATCTAATAATTTTCTAAATGATCAGAAACTGCCAAACATCCAAACATCTGATTATGCGATTATTGCAACTTCAAACACCAAAATATCAGAATCACATAATCTCGAACTTTAACTAACTGATTATCCGTGTTCTTAATCTTCAAGTCGAAATAATCACTTCTAAAACACACATAGAAACACCCCCTATAAATATTTTATAGGATCTACAAACCAGTAACATGACTAAAACTATGTTTAACAAGAGAACTTACTTGACTCTCAAATATACCAATGACACTCCGATCAACTAAAAACTTTCTTAGATGAGTTGCAATCAGTTCCAAAGCCTTGTGCACACCTGTAGGGTCCCCATGTATCTCAACAACATTATCTTCAGGTAGAGCATAAACTGGTAGGTTTTCTGCATAATTAAATCAAATCAACATCAACTTAAGAAAGCCAAACAATATGATTATAACAAAATCATATTGTCCGGAATTTGAATGCTACCATACTACAGTTGGCAATTTGAATGATTCATGCACATCAAAATCTTTTTGTCCGGAATTTTAAGATTTTGTATAGATAAAGAATGTTAGAAATATGATCATAACAAAATTATACTATTTTAAATAATAATATAACCTTGTCAAGTCAATAGTTTAGAAGGTTTTAGGGTGTTAGATGTACACTTTGGGTGACTTTTAGAGGCTCGGCCCATTTCCTTATCGGCTAATATTTTGGAATTTCTGTATGACACATTAGAGAAAAAAGAGGACTGCCATTTATAAGTGGCCAACATCGCCAACTTGAATGGATGAAGCAGGGATCAACCGAAAATGTAAGAGAAGAAACAAAGCAATAAGTTTAATACGTCACCTCCTATAACACGGATTTTACAATTTGAAGAATCTTGAATGGTCTTTATGGTGGCACCTTGCTTTCCTATCAAGCTTCCACCTTGTGCACCTGCCACCAGTAGCCTGGTGGTAATAGTCGTGGGCCCACCAGGTGGGCCATAAGGAGAATCTTTGTCATCATCAATGACACGTTGATGAACCTTTAGCAAACCATCCATTGCAGGAGGAATAGGAACTTCTGGTTCTTCCTTTGCAGAAATCAAGACCTAGCAAAGTAGCATAATATGTCTATTAAGTTACTGCAGATAGTCGCAAAAACTTTGACTAATAAAATTACATGAGACTTCAAGTTCAAAACAAAATAATCATCCACCATTATTAGGTTTCCATAGGACATCAATATATCATTAAGTTATGATAGTCGTTTTTGGCCCCTTAAACTTCCATTTAAAATTTGTAGCTTTTTGTACCCAATAATTTGTTGCTAACGACACCACCACCATCAGTTTTTATGTTTTTTCTTGTATCTTTATAGCCTAACCAAACTTTTATTGTGTTTGTTATGTATTACAGTATTACAGCGTGTCCTCTAAGAAGTTGGATGTTTAACCTTAATCATACAGTTCAGAACGTCGAATAATTCTAGCAAATTTAGCAAACCATATAGATGTTCTTGTCCCTTAACTTATGTAGACCATGTTCCACAATTTCATCTTAAGTCTTAGTTTTTTATATTTGTTATATACATCACCCTACTCTCTTGGTTTTGTTTACTTGGCAAGACAACAATCCATCCAGTTCCAAAAATAGCAGATAACGTACATGCTTCTCGATAACCGCTGAACTCCAACCTGGATCTTGGGTTCTTCTAATTGGAACCACTTTGACAATTGAAATGTTGCCTTAAATTCAGAAAACCTGCACATAGTCATTTAAGTTATTCGGATAACATAAACTTCGTAACATTTAACCTGTTTTTGTTGAGTGTTGAAAGTTAATCTCACTTAATTCATGACCATGTTCTCTTGGCTGTTACTTTATCATTTATTTTAGTATCTATGTTTATTATACTTGATATGTATGTCTTCTTTTTGCTATAGTGGATTTATTTAACAAGCCAATTTTAAGTTTCATATGTCACGCTCCGTTTGATATTGTTAGTAGTTATATTTTTTCTTCACATATCCATAACAGGGGCCGACAACGAGAGACATATATCACGGATAGATTCATAGCATGAAAGAAATCGCTCAAAAGAATAACTTGGAAACCTAAAAAAACCTAACATAACTTGAAAGACTTACAGCTCTTTCAGTAGTACCAGGAGGACCATCAAGAATCTTAATGCGAGCACGCGTTTCTTCACATGTTTTCTTTATGTATTCTCCCTTCCGCCCAATGATGACACCGACTTTCTGCGCAGGAACCAAAATTCTGAAACAGTTCTCTCCAGGCCACCCGGGCCATTTATTTTCCACAACACCTTCCGCAGCAGCGTTGCCAGCATCACCACCCTCCACCGCACCACCGCCTTGCTCTTCTTCTTCTTCTTCCTCGTTATCTTGAGTCTCTACAGCACCATCACCATGTTCTTCCTCGTTTTCGTTCTCAGGAACTTGAGCTTCAACTGGAACATAGTTCTCCGGCATCACCGCAATTTCATGTTCATCAATGTTACCCTCTGCCATTTTCTATTAACTAAAACAAACAAAAACCAGTTTAGCTCATATCCTTAAGATTCTCACCAAAAACAACTTTTTATGATCCCTTATAACTGCATAAAGTAATAGTAGTTGGGAAAAGTGCTGCAATTTAAAACCCTAACCTATAATTACATGAACCAATCAATCAATCATACCCAGTATAATCCCACTCATAGCCAATGCTATTGACAAGGTCCAGGGAGGGTAAGATGTAGGCAAGCCTTACCTCTATCCCAAGGGATAGAGAGGCTAGTTCTAGTGAGACTCCCGTCTCTAAATCCATATCCAATCATAAAAGTCAAATTTAAACATACATAGCTACTAAAAAAATCTGCATGTCAGGCAAGCAAAGGCATAATAAGGATGAATAATACATCATACAGACACACCGAGCAAAGATAACATGCATAGAACACCTAAATAAACTGAACCGCTAAGCCCTCATGGCAAGAACCTAAAAACAAAACCTTAATCCTACGTCTCCACAAAGTATGGTTTTAAAAAACAGCCATGGCGCATGCCTCGAGTAGAGGCACCCAATAAACAAGTCTGAGGCGGCACCTCAGGGAGGGTATTTTGTACGTGTGTCTCATAGGGATGAGGCAATAAGAAAAGTTGCGGCTTGATGTTTGTTTTTGATGTTGTAGACTTTTTGTGTCAATTTCAATCATCATGTCTTTTTAATGTGTGTTTTATGTAGAAAATTAGTTAGTATTTTAACTTTATAAGATATATAACTTCATGGTTTGAAAAAATGAGTGAGGCATGCGCTGCGAGGCACGCCTCAAAGCGCTTTGGTAAGAAAATGAGTTTGAGGCGGTGCCTTATGGTGTTATTTTGTACATGCGCCTCATAGGGCTGAGGCGGTAACAAAAATTGCGAATCAGGTGCGCCTCAAGGGTTTTTGATGTTTTCGACTTTTTGTATCAATTTCAAGCATTCCATGTCTTTTAATGGGTGTTTTTGATGTTTTTATGAATCTGATGATGAAATTAGTTAGCATTTCATTTTATATAAGATATATAATATTTATATTTATTTTTTACTTCCGCCTTGAGTTTACGCCTCAAGGCGACGGAAAACGCCTCGAAGCATGATTCCGTACTTTTATTAATTCCGCCTCAGGCTTATGCCGGCCATACGCTAAAACTCCTATGGGCAACCATGTCTTCAAAGAGATGCAAGTCTACCAAACCATGCCTAATCCGCTCGTCCCAAGTAACCCCCCCCCCCCCCCCCAACACACACACACACACACACAAACACACAGAGTTAGCTATCTCCTCCTTACATGCCCAAACCATCTCAACCTCCCCTCCCTTATCCGATATAACTACATAAACCCTAAGGAGAAAATTAAACAAATATCACAATATACCATAATTTCAACAACCGAACAACTGCTTCAAAGTTTAAATTAAATAAACTTAAACAAACAAACGGAACAAATGCACATAAAAAAGGGATATTAAGGTAATTATGAAATAACATAACAAAACCAGAGTATAATACATATATATATATATATATAATGAATAATAATAATAATAATAATATACAGATCTATGTATAAATTGACAATTGTATACAAAATGGTAGTTATAGATAACAAACTTACAAAGTTTTTACAAATTTTGTTAGTGGTGATTTAGCAATTGAATGAGCGGGAGATGGATAGATAGATAGACGGCTACTGGTATTGGCTGCGTGATTGGGAAGAGAATAGGGGTTTTATTATCTTCGGATGTGTGTTATTCATAGGTCCTTGTAAACATTGGTTTTAACAAGTTACACCCCTTGTTCCTTTTCACTTGCAAACATGTTTTAGGCCATGCATACGAATGTGCGTATATAATGTATATATGTGTGGTCCTGAGGGACAAAAGTAAAGTTGCACTAATTTTAACATTATTTTACTAATTTCGTGAAAAAATAGCGTTAAAAATGACGGACGGTTAATCATGCATCATGTGGTAGCGTTGATAGCCAAAAGACAAGGGGTACATGCACAAATCGGGTTTGTCCCGATTGCTAAGCATTATGTGCCTTATGTCCAAGACTTGATACAAAACCACTATCGAGTTGGAGGTCTCACTGGAAGCAGCCTCTCTATTCCCACGGTGTAGATGTAAGGCTGTCTACATCTTACCCTCCTCAGACCCTACCATAACTTTTGCTATTGGTGGGATTAACTGAGTATGATGATGATGATGATGATTAAGGTGTGACTTTCTTAAAATCCTTAAATCAACTAACTTTTTTATCCGTCAGGCGCCGTACTTGACATGATAGATTATGGACTATAATCAACCTGACTTGTTTCCGAACCAAATTTACGTAAAACATGTGTGGTGGTGTCATACACAGCGTGATAAAAGTATAGGAATACTCGTTTCCGAATTCTAATGTAACAATCACTAACAATTGAAGTTATATTGATTTAGAAGTTAGTTTTTTGTTTATCAAAGTGTTGCCATAAAGCATATGCAAAACCTGTATGTAGTCAAAGCCACTTGCATTTTTGTGAAAATTACAAGGTAATATTGTCTAATTTAATACTTTTGTTAGTTATTAGTTGTTCTTATAACTGTTATTTTCATTGCATGTACATATGGTTGTGACTGAGTTGCTGATTCGTCAAAGTGATGCTGAGTTAAGTAGCTGTGTTCGTTGACTGGAGACTGATTGGGTTGTGGGCTGCTCTCACAGACTCGTGGGCTTATTTGGAGCATCGTTTATTCAAAGTGGAGAATATTGGGCTATTTAATCAAGTGGAGAATATTGGGCCTTGGCTTTCAACCGTCCTACACCAGTATTATAACTCTCACAACTAACCCTAAGCCTTGCTTATAAAAGGAGATGTTTGTGCATTGTTGAGAGTTTAACAACTATCTCTCTCATTCTGTCTACCTAACTTGTTTCCAGAACTTTCTGATTTTTCTCTCTTTAACTTTTTAGGGTTCATAGTCTTGATTCGTCTTAATCTTGTTTTAGGGAGTTAAATCATAGAGAGTTATAGAGATTATCTCATTGATAATCTCTGTGTGTTAGTGTAGATCTGTTTTTCTTTTGTTGTAAACAGTTTACTTTGTTTTCGTGTCTTGTATTCAGGGTGTAACAAACTTTGGGTTGGGATATGTTCAATAGAAGTATTCCATGTTTTGTAACATAGTATTAGAGCCATAGTTGCTCCGGTGACCTTCTATTGGGTTTTCTTGGTGATTTCCGTTGTGTTATTGGTTCTCTGGTTTAGATCGAGTCTTCTTGGTATAGATCTGGTCAGATCTGTTAACGGCTGTTAGAGACTTGTAAATCTGCGTCTTTGATTTCTTGGTTTCTGAAAGAAAGCAACGTGCGACTTGAAGGACATGATCCGGTGTGGATTCTTATTGGGTTTGCCAAAATTGTTGGAAGGAGTTTTGAAGGCAATGTGCTACGGGTCGTAAAAACCCTAGCTAGCTGTCTGTTGTTCCCAATCAAAGAACACAGACTTGGAGAAACCCTAACTTAGGTTTATTATGGTTTGATCATTTCTCCTTGGAATTTTTTCTTTCCTATTTGTGTCTAGATTGCCACTGATCGGGTTAGGTGGACCGGTATTGGGCTTTTTGTGTCGTCTGATTGTGTTATCTGTGTTCTTGTTGGTTCTTGGTTTGTGTTGTTTAAACTTTCAGATTATATGTGTTCTCTTGATATTATTTTGTGTGTCTTGAGAGTGCTTGTTGTGTGTATATATTTAGGATTGAAGTTCCCGTGTAAGGACTTGTCCTGACACCCTTTGAGTGACAAACCAGAAATCTGGACACCTACGCAACTTCGCTTCTTGTGTGGTTGATTGTGGAATAAGTTTGTACTATCTGATATCTATGATTAGTTATTTTTATTGATCATAGCTGATGGTCAAGTACCTGCTGCTGGACCTAATTAGGGTCCAGACATAGGGCCTTTGGTTCCCGATGTGACTTTAATAAGCAAACTTGATGCTAGTAATCAATTGTATCTTCACCAAGTGATTTTGCTAATTTGAGCATTGTTACTATAAAACTTAAAGGAACTGACAATTATAGTGTGTGGGCCAATTAACTTCAATTAGCTTTACAAGTTAAAAATAAGTGGGGGTTCATAGATAAAACCTGTGTTAGGTCTAAGGATGATGAAGTCTTGGCTAGGCAATGGCATAGATGTAATTCTATAGTTTTAACATGCATTTTAAATTCTATAAGTGAGGAATTGTATATGGGTCATGTTTTTTTCTAAATTAGCAGTGATGTTTAGGCTGAATTAAAAGAGACTTATGACAAAATTGATGGGTCTGTGGTGTTTGATTTATATTAGAAAATTAATTCTTTTAGTCAAAATGGATTAACTGTTTCAGAGTATGATCATAAGTTGAACATAATGTGGAGACAACTTGATCAAATCTTGCAATAACCTTCTTGCACGTGTAATGTTGCTACTAGAGAGTTTATCAATTTAAGCAACATGATAAAACTGATGCAATTTTTAATGGGTTTGTATAGTGTTTATCAAAATGTTAGAACAAGCCTATTAATCAAAGAGGCTTTACCTACTGTTAAGGAAGCATTTTCTATAGTCTCATAGGAACTCTAGCAACGCTTCTAAAAAAACAATCATTAGCCTTATTTTCAAAACCAAATCAACTTCCCGATTTTAAAAGAAATAACAAGGTTTCAAATCAAAACCTAAAATGTACTCAGTGTAATAAGATAGGTCATACATTTGAAAAATGTTTTGAAATCATAGGCTATCCTTCCTAGATGAAACAAAAGGGAGGACATGGCAAGGAGGAAATTATAAATCAAAGTTCCATTGATAATTCTGATGTGTCTATTAATTCTTTGACTAGTGATCAAATAAACAGGCTATTGAGTTTGTTAAGTGACAAATCTACTGATAATGTGCAAAGCTGCAATGTATCAGGTAGAGGGTTATTGTCCTTTTGTGCCAATCCCTCATATAAACCAGTGTTCTGTTTTTTTTGGAAAAAATGTATGGGTTGGATAATCTACTCTAGGTCAAGTGAACGCATGGTAAATAATGACAGTAGTTTAACTGATTGTATAGATGTGTCTAATCTAAACATCAGAGTTAAACACCCTAATGGGACTGATGCTTTGGTTACCAAAATAGGAAACATGAAACTTGCTAATAATGTAATTCTTAAGGATGTGTTTGTTATTCCAGATTATTGTGTCCACTTGATATCTGTCCATAAATTAGCTAGGGATAATAAACTATACATTAGTTTTGATGAGCACAAATGTTATATTCAGGACTTAACCACAAGGAAAGTCCTGGTGACTGGTAACCAAGTAGATGGTTTGTACTATTATGGGAACTCTTTTGTTGTTAATCAGGTGTGTTTTAATAGTACTGTTCAAACCAATCTTTGGCATGCACGGTAGGACATCCATCTAGTCAAGCTATCAAAATGTTTAAAGATAAGCTTTACTTAGGTGATGTAGATGATGATGTCCCTTGTGAAATTTGCCATAAGGCAAAGCAGCATAGGGAACCATTTCCCTTGAGTGATCAAAAGTGTACATAGGAAAACTTGTTCATATTGATGTTTGGGGTCCGTATAAAGTCAGTAGTACAAAAGGGTTCAAATATTTTTTAACAATAGTTGATGATTATTCCAGGGTTGTATGGATTTGTTTGATGAAAACTAAAACTGAAGTTTTTTAAAACATCCAGGATTTTTTAAACATAACTGAGACTCAATTTGAAAGAAAAGTTAAAGTACTTAGGAGTGATAATGGGTCTGAATTTGTTAATAGTCAAATGAATAGTTTGTGTAAACAAAAGGGAATTGTGCATCAAACTACATGCACCTACACTCCACAACAAAATGGTGTTGTGGAGAGAAAACATAGGCATTTGCTTAATGTAGTTAGGGCTTTAATGTTTCAAAGTGGTGTGCCTGTTAAGTTATGGTCTGATTGTGTTTTAACTGCTTCTTATCTGATAAATAGGACTTCTACATCAGTGCTAGGTGGAAAGACTCCATATGAGGTAGTATATAGTTTTGAACCTTTTCTTGACCACTTAAGACTACTTGGATGTCTTTGTTTCTGTACCATTCTAAATGAAACTCATAAACTAAATAGTAAGGCAGAAAAATGTGTTTTCCTTAGTTATTCAACAGGAAAAAAGGTTATAAAGTGTTCAGTTTAGACAGTAAAAATGTTTTTTCTCAAGAGATGTAAAATTTTATGAACAAGTATTTCCCTTCAAGGAAAACAATATTTGTAAAATGTTTGATGAAAATCAGTTTTTAGAAGTAAATAATTTGAATTTTTTTGAATGGTATGAAGACAATGATAAAGATCAGTCTAAAGGTTCCAATGATGAGACAAAGGGTCAAGAACAACATGATCCAATGATACATAGGTCTCAGCAATCAGAGACTTGTACTAATGGATCTGAAAGCTTGGCTGTGTCTCAGCAACCCAATCTTATTAGTGACAACTATGATAGGGCTGAGTATGTGATATCGGGAGTTGAAAATACTTTAAGATCTGAGGGATCATCTAGTGATCAATCACAAGGTCAAACTAGTACTAGAAAATCATCTAGGAGTTCTAGTTTGCCTAGTAACTTAAAGGACTACGTGTTATATGGTAAAATTAAATATGGTATGGAAAGGGTGGTAAACTATTCTAATCTAACTTTAGATTGTAAATGTTTTGCCACTAGCTTAAACAAAATATAAGAACCCAAGTCATTTAATGAGGCAGCTTTAGACCCTAATTGGGTTGTTGCCATGAATGCTGAGATTGAAGCATTACATAGAAATGACACTTGGGAACTTGTGGACTTACCAAATGGTAGAAGTCTTGTAGGGTGTAAGTGGATTTTTAAAATCAAATATAAATCTAATGGTGAGATAGAAAGATTCAAAGCTAGGTTAGTGGCAAAATGGTACAGTAGAAAATAAGGTGTTGATTTTGAAGAGACTTTCTCTCCTGTTGTAAAGCTTGTGACTGTTAGATGCATTATAATTTTAGTTATTCAAAATAGTTGGAATCTTTACCAATTAGATGCTAATAATGCCTTTTTGTATGGTGATTTGAATGAGGAAGTGTATATGAGTCTTCCTGATGGTTATTATTCTAAAAATGAAACCAGAGTATGTAAACTAAAGAAATCATTGTATGGATTAAAACAAGCACCTAGAATGTGGAATGTCAAGTTGGTACAAGTGTTACTTGAACCAGGTTTTAATCAAAGCAAGTGTGATCACTCTTTGTTTATAAGGTTTCTAATTTTGTGATTGTTTATTTACTGGTTTATGTGGATGATATAGTTGTAACCGGTAATAACATTCATGAAATTGATAAAGTTAAAGAAAAGGATTTGGGTGACTTTAAATATTTTTTGGGAATTGACGTGATTAAAGATAATGATGGAATTTGCCTTTTTCAAAGGAAATATTGCATTGAGTTGTTACCTGAATATGGTCTAACTGGTAGTAAACCTGTTAACAACCCTATAGAACAAAATCATGTATTATCAAATTTATGTAGGGAAAATAGTTTTAAATTACTTGATGTTACCGGGTATCAAAAGCTTGTAGGCAAGTTGATTTATTTGGCCCATACAAGGCCAAATATATCCTATGCAGTACATTTTTTGAGCCAGTACATGCACAAACCAACAGGTGCTCACATGAAAATTGCTTGAAGACTTCTTAGGTACCTAAAAAAAGGCTCCTGGAAAGGGGGTGTTATTTAGGAAAATTTCAGATTTGAGTCTGAGTGCATATTTAGACTGGGCAAAATGCCTTGAAACAAGAAAGTCAATTACTGGGTATAGTGTGTTTCTTGGAAACTCTCTAATATCCCGGAATAGTAAGAAGCAATTGACTGTATCTAGATCTTTGGTTGAAGCCGAGTTTAGAGCATTGCGTGCAACACTTGTGAACTTATGTGGTTGATAAATTTGTTGATTGAGTTAGGTGTTAAGGTTAAAATTCCAGTTGATTTATTTTGTGATAACACTGCTGCAATATCAATTGTTGCAAACCCATGTTCCATGAACAGACTAAACATTTTGAGTTGGATTTGTTTTTCCTTCATGAACAAATATCTAAGGGAGTTGTAAAATCTGTGAAAATTGATTCCAATAAACAAGTTGCCGATATATTCACAAAAGGTTTACATCCTAATCTTCATGATGAAATGTGCAAGTCTTTTGGGTTATTTGACCCATTTGCAATATTAAATTGAGCCGGGGGGGGGGGGGGGGGTTGTGAAAATCACAAGGTAATATCCTCCAATTTTTATTATAATTGTTATTTGCATTGCATGTACATAAGGTTGTGGCTGAGTTGCTGATTGGTCAAAGTGATGCTGAGTTGAGTAGCTAAGTAGCTGTGTTCGTTGACTGGAGACTAACTGGGCCGTGAGACAAGAAAATAAATAAAAAGAAAAAAGTATCGATTTGGTTCTTTACAAATTTAATTTAGTTTTTCATATATCAAAACATACCGATTTTACCCATCTCATGCCAAACCTTTTTTTTGGCTAGTTACTTAACTTTTCTAGACATATATTTAAAGAACATAAAAGAGAAATAGTCATTTGAGATATGAAAAACAATGCAGGTGATAATGTTTCTCTGACACTATCTTTCCCCAATTTATTACCCTCAACCGACCCTGCACTGCAAAATAACACCTAGCCACCACCACTACATCGCCATAAAGATGTTGGAAAGCCACCTATTGCGGAGGTAATATGGAGTTGTCGACAACGCTACCGCCGCAACAACCGTACGTCAAACTCATACCACGTTCCTCTTTCAGCTTTTTCCGGTTACTTGTACCTTCACCTGGGGTTACCATGTTGACCCAGGGTGAAAAAACAGACGTCGTCTATGTAAAGTTGAAATACCCATACCAATTTAACCGTCTTTGTGAAGCCGAAATGGTAGTATCGTAATTTGAAAGAATGGCAAATTTGTAATTTGGTCGATGCACTGTAGCACCAACTTTGTACTTTAAGATTATAGGTAATGTGGTTTAAATATTTTTCAATCAATAATACATAGGGACACCCACAACAGTCCCTCTCTAATATCACTCCCAGTTTTTCACTATCTACAGAGAGGCTATATGTGTTGGTCCGATACGTAGGTCAAAAAAGAAGAAAGAAAAAGAAGACACACATGTGTCTTGAGAGTGATGATGAAGGCAACACCGCCTAAATACTCCAACTAGAGCCAACCACCTAACAAATAATTGTTCATTTAAGTTTCTAATAATACATAGTATAATGTGACATGTATTGTATTTTGAGGAATAATGTTTTATAGGATTGATATTTCTCTTTAGTTATTTAGTATTTTCAACAAAGTTTTTATAGGGAAAAATGTTTTGACGTCATTTTCGTATGAGTAGTCAGTTATTTTTACAAATTGTTAACGACTTACAAGGAGGGTTTACATATTTTCAACTAATGGAAGATGTTTGACATCTTGTAAGTTTCACCGCATTATAAAAATGCACGTCGGAAGTTTATCAATTGATGTATGAAATGCCATATGATGCGCGGGACAAATGCTCGAAAAAGTCCGAAAAATTGTCTGGAGATAGTCTCCACAATTTCTACGAAGATATTTTTTAATATTAATAATATTATTGTTTTTTAGGTGTGGTTAATCTATCTGGCCAGAGATATTTTGAGAAAACCGACAATTAGTTACATCCAAGAAACATATGAGGTACATGGCTTTACTTGCATACTTGGTAGCATTGATTTCACAAATCGAAAGCAGCCTAACTGTCCAGGTGTTTGGCGAGGTCAACATCATTGTGGTGATCATGTTGGCCGTTGATCGGACCTTAGTACTTGAGGTTGTGGCATCATATGATCTTTGGATATGACATGCATACTTTTGGTATGGCAGGCGTGAACAACGATATTAACATCATAAAGCAGTCCCCCATTTGTGATGACGTGCTTTACAAAGTTACACTCGGCTCTTCTTTTTATGCTAACAGGTCGTACTACAAGCAATTGCATTATCTTGCCATTGGGAGATTTATTCGGAATGGGACACACTTATCAAAGCATTTTCATACAAAAATAAGGAGGAAAAAAAAGCACATTTCACAACAACAAAAAAAAAATCAAGAATTGGCTAGGACAAATATGAGTGCTTTTGGAGTGTTGAATAAAATATGGAATATCATTGAACAACCGGCACACTCATGGCACAGGGAGAAATTAAGGAACATCATGTGCACTTGCATCGTCCTACACAATATGATATTAGAAGATGAGGGAACTGAGACTTGTCAACACTTAAAAGAGAGCGTTTTACCGAATGTTACTATACGAACAACCTATTAAAACCATGTTATTGGGGTTATAATACCCTCAGAACAAAATGGTACGTGCAATGTTTTTTGAACATAAATGATGAATCACATCAATTAAAGTCATAGTTGTCAAAAGCGCGCCTAGGCGCACCTAGGCTCGAGGTACAAGTCCTAAACAACCCTAAAACATCCTAAAGTAGCCCTAAACAAGCCTAAAACATCTCTAGAATCCCTAAAAAAAATGTATTTTATACTATGCGCCAAATTATAAAAAGCCTTCGTTTTTTATGCGCCTTGCGCCTAGGCTCCAGGCTCGACCTATGCGCCTTGAGTGCGCCTAGGCGCTTTGACAACTATGATTAAAATTAAAGGCATCATCTGAAAATTAGTGTAAATATAAAGCACAAAAATAAATTGTTTTTATCACATGTGTAAAGTTTTTTCATTTACACATGTATAAAAATGTTTGAGTATTTTTGCGAGAAGTGGTAACTTATTTGGAAGGTAAAATATTTTTTTAATGTTTTATTTTAGTTATAATAGCATTTGTATTAAAAAAAACAATTCATTTTGATTTTTCCATTTGTTCTCAACATAACCATTCTTTATATATTTGTGTCTGTATGTGTATATACATATATTCATGAATGACAAATATTACTCTTACTATACATCAATTACTATAAACTACTCCTATTGCTAGGTTTAAACTTTTGCTTCATATATTTTACTATTTCTAAAGTATTCATGATGGTATACTCTAAATAAAATAATATTGGAAAAAGTATGATGCTTTTCAACATTTAATAAATTGGTATCTTATAAAAGGCTATTTGATATACTTTATGTGCCCCTAGCTTGAGACTTAAGCATGGCATATAGCCTTGGAATACGACTCCTCGACAATTAAAGTGTGCGCATATACACAGAAAAACATATAATAAATAAACATATGTACACACACATACATTGATACATATATTTGATTTTTTTTTAATCTTTTACATGTATAAGTGTTAGTATAAAATACATGTAATAAAGGAGTTCAACTTTTTCAATCTTAGCAAAGAGATATTGTGAAGGCCAAAAAAATAATCAAATTCGGCATTGACTATACAAAGTCATGTGAGTGTAGCATCAAATGCTAATAATGACTTCTCATATTTATGGATACCTAGAATTTCTTTTGGGATTGAATTGAGCGGTTCACATGAGGTGTTGATCAAGATATGAGTAGTTTTTGGAATCTATTAATTGTCCTTTCTTTCCTTTTTCTATTTCAATCTAAGCATCTACTCGAAAGTTGACCACATGGATGTTTTATTTCTTTATATATCATGAATGGGATGTGTTTGAGGATTTCCTAATGGCCATGAATCATTCTTGCATATTTAAGTTCTTTTCACGGACCATCAATGACCAAACTTAATATGTTTGGTGTCTTTAGCGTTTTGAGGTGATCATATGTTAAGGGGAATGTTGGCTGGCCCAAGATCTTTCATTTATATGGGTGAGTGATTTCGGACCAGGCTTCATTCCCCTCAACTGCTTTGATTGGATGCATCCTCCATATCTACTTGGTTGAAAGGTCCGTACTTACCCTACCATGTTTTGTATAGTTTGATAGATTATTTACATCCGATTCTTGATTTGTGTCGGGTTAATACAAAAACCAATCATGTCAAATACTTATGGATGATGTGATATGCATCCTATGGCATTCCACCTCTGATGATGTAACATCACGGTATACCAGTCTCAACTTTATAGCATGTGTGTAAACTCGTCGAACTTGACTAGGAAAACAAAAAAAAGGCCATTCGTTATTTTACAAATCAAATACTATTTCTTTGAAGTGTAGAGGAGAGGGAGTAACCAAGTCCTCAATGCGCCAATAATCGACCCCTTAAATATCTTGCACAACAAGCCCTAGGCATATTCCAATAAACAAACTAGAACGAGATGTAAGAACAAACCTTAGTGTATCAGGACCGATAGCGATTAGTTTTATTCATGCAGTTGTACAAAAAGACTCAAGCTCATGATCATAGTTCATGTGCACAGTAGAAGGCTATGAGTTTTTGCATCTATTTTTGTATTTTAATTAAAAGAATAAAGCTATCTATTACGATTAAATTTAAGTTGCTTCTACTACATAAATGTTGAAAATGTTATATATTTATATAATATCTTGTGACATATATTAGTATGTTTACATCTAGTTGATATTTAAGGTCCTGTCCAATTCATATATTTCCTTTAACTTGTAGGAAATAAATTATATATTCCAATGTTATCATGTTTTAATAAGAAGATTAGAGAATTGGAATTCTTATCGTTCATTCATCAAATTCCTTTAACTACAACTAGTAGGAAGGCCCGCGCGTTGCCGCGGGTACTTATGATTGTTTTTTTTTGCGCATGTTAAATAAGATTATAGACACTATCATAACAATTTGCTTGATTGAATCCAATTAGGAGGTTGAAAACATTTGAATAACACTTGGTTGACCTTAAACCGGTTTGAGTCACTGAACTCATAGGTAAGTTGTAAGTTTTAAAAGATTCAATCATTTAAAATTATATTAAACATAAACCAGGTAATTTTAAAGCAAGAGTGATGCAAAAGCCACCATAAGTATAATGAAATGGAATATAGGAAAAGGAGGTGTAGACCTCATACAATGTTAAAGTTTGGCGAGCACCAATTTCAGCCTCCTCGTGGTTATCTTTTACTTCCAAGCTTATAACCAGCAATGGTTTCAGAAGAACATGATCAAAGTATGAAGATCTGCATGCAGTTATCAACAATAAAACAAATTTCAGAAACAATACTATCAATTGTGGGTGTCTTTAAAGTTTCAACCCGTTTGACACATTTCATGCTACCCAAATCAACTGATGTGGGCATCACGTACATAAGGTGCGCATCTATGTGCAACCAAATAATATTTGTTTACAACCATAAGTTGCATTCTCTCATCTGTTCACATAAAAACCTATTTATCAAGTAAACATTTCATCATGTCGTCATCCCTTCTATCGTTTTAAAATCTCATACATACCCTATTTTTGAACCATAACTATCAATACAACTAAAAGCTGGTCATCTGGAAAAGTAACCATATCAAAGATTTAAAATAACATAGTATAAAAACAAAATTTGAAATATAGTTATATGTTATATATAAAACTACTTTGGTGATTTAAATTTTGCAAGTCACTCGACCACCTAGCTCCACTCCTCCACTTAATGATATACAAAACTTTATGAAGTAGATTACTGATGATATGTTCTCTCCATTATATATTTGAAACAAGGGGATCACCACACCATGCTGGTTTCTCTTGTGTATCTCTATTGACAGATCAAGACATATATAACTTAAGTTAGGACCACATATATAAGTAGATGTGTCAAATAGGTGGGTTGAGAAACTGTAAAAACAGACAACGTTTGTTTAGGGTGGTCAAGTTGTCCGAACACTTTTTCACCCAAAACATATAATCTTTTATAAATGATTAGTGTCAACTCCACTTATAAATATTTTTCTAATTTCAATAAGAATACAACTTTTTGACTAAAAATGATATATGAAGTTATATTTTGGGCAACTTTCTACTTCTTGACTTGTTTTCTTCTAAGGTCATTGTTATATATATGTATACATTTGACCATCAAAGGCAAAAAAATAACCCAGATCCTCGAACACATATCGTAGCATAGCACAATATTTACAGTAAACTAAGAAAAATGAAATAAAAATGATAACCTACTTGTGGACTTCTTTTTCACCTATTTACTTTGTCATTTCCCATGTCATTACATTTTCGGGTTCAAGGTCAGACTGAGAAATCTCTAAACCATGTATCTTAACTACATTCATATACCTGAAACATCATCAATAAACGACTTAGAACCTGTTATAATGCATGATTCATAAACTACATGTCCCCATTAAAGTGTTGACACCAAGATCTTCATCCCATATGAAAACATAATCATCAGCGACCACAATCTTTGGATGCAAGAAACGCTTTGCATACCACCTGAAAAGGGGTTCTCTTTTATGTTCATTCCCATTTTTTTAGCGCACGCATGCTTGCAACAAAGTGTCTATATGTACCCCCAAATGAGTAATGGCTAAAAGATGCTTGCCTTGTAGATGGTTTAATATAGGTAGTTTTTTAGGGGTTCCAACCAAAACAAAACGTTATGTAGCGAGATTACGCTTGATTTACTGGTTGTTCAGGACGCATGACGCCACCCTATACCCTAAACGCAGACGCAAAAATAAGAAGGTTGAGACATCAGGGTTTGAATCAGACGAGTAAATCATACCGGTAAGCGATTATGAGAATATACAAATTAACAACCACAAATGTGGGTAGCCTGCATAAGAATAAAATCAACAAATTTAGCAACCACAAATGTTAGTCTAGTAAAGAATAAGAAAGATACTTGACAGTAAAGACTGTGGGTAATCTGCATATATGAAAGAAATAAAGGGGATAGCAAAATAGGGTTTTACAAATAGGCTAGGATGTAATTAGGGGATGATTCAATTGTCTATAACTTACGACGGTTATACAATGGAGTTAAATATTGCAATTGAATGCCTTCTTAACCAATGGTTACTGCACACCCTTCTGAGTGGTTTCTTAATGTCCTAGAATGAATGGTTTCTTAATGGTGAAGAGTTACAAAAAACATTAACATGACATGCATTAGGTAGTTGTAAAATTGTCATAAAAAGTTGTATTATAGGAGCATAAAAGGAAGAAATATGGTAAAATATGGAGATTATAGTTATGTCCCTTCACATGCCATCTTAAAATTGAGAGGAAATTACTATATTGTACGTCAAGTTTCTTTAATATAGTAATATAGATAATATCTCCCTATGTAATGGAAGTAAATTTTAAACATTCTAATGCAGTTGAGTGTTGACACACTTTTACTAAACCACACCCACCATCCTCAACCCCTCACCACCGTCGCACTAGATGCACCTTGACGCCACAACATTTTCATCTTCTTCGGTTAATGGTTTCTTAGGTTTTTTTGTCTTCTTCAATATCTCTTCTTTCTATTTTCTGTGTGGCTGCTTCACGGTGACAATAAGGACAAAGGGTTCATGGGTTCGGTTGTAGTAAAAATGGTTCGGTTTAGCTCTAGGTAGTGGTTAATGGTAAACATGTCCATATCTAACGCCTTAAATACTTATCATGTCATATAACTATGGTTGAAAACTAAAAAAATCAAATATAATAGTAATTAATTGGTTTTATAAAATCAAATATAATAGTAATTAATTGGTTTTATAAAACATATAAAGAAGTGGAAACAGGTACAAAAGGCATATAATTACAAGTTTCATTTATTTATAGTTTTTAAAAATGTGGTACGATTTAATAATTTATCATTGTTTGTTTTATCTAACAACACTTGTATATCTTCTAAGGTTCAAAAGTGAGCATGATATAAAAAATATAATTGAAAAAAAATATATATATTAATAACATTAAGACCTAAAAATGATTCTGGGACTAACAAGGAAATTATTTTTTCTTACTTGTAGTCCAAGCCCATGTTGACTTGAGCTAATTAGCTAAAGAAGCGATACGGCCCATACACAATAACCATTCATAAATACCCAAAATATTCTGGACCAAATCATAATTTTTCATTTCCTTATATTACCAAAAAATTAAATTTTACATACAATTAGAAACAAGCTTGTTTCAAATTTTAAAAAGAAAACTAGAGACAAGCCTCTTGATTCATATAAATGGGTTCAGGAAATTTGTTTAGCATAATTTGTTCCCGTATGATATCCCTTCAAATAACATTATATCATGTAGTGTGCAAAAAGGCAGGGTCTTCAACTGCTCCAATATCCTTGTATATCATGGAAATTGAAGAGGAAAAATCTTACCCGATTGATTGGGCAGGTTTGAATCCTCTTAGAGAAGGTGAGGGTGAGAGTGTGCTCCATCTTCTGTGTAACCGGATCTGCAATAACAGAGAGAAAGAGAGAATGAGACTGTAGAGAGGGGCCTAGGCTTGGAGGAGAAAACTCTCCTCTACCTAGTAGTAAAAAAGTGGGGTGCTCATAACTTGCCAATACAAGAGGTGGTGACCTCTTTATATAGGAAGTTAATGGGCCTTCGAAATGGACCCAAGTCAATGGGCTACCCAAATGGATCCCCTAACATAATTGGGCCAGGCCCAGTTAGGGGTTTCTCTACAAGTCCCAGGTCCAGTAGCGCTGAACCTCGCGAACGAGTTAGTACAAGATAATAAATAATATTAATATTAAACAAGTAAGTCCGAGACGGAGACCCGCTCAAGGCGGTTCGGAGGTCCGTTCCGGGTTATACCTCTTCATGTCCCCCAAGTCCGGTGTTCATTAGCAATAATGAATACCAGACTTTAAATGGTGGGTCTTGATGGAAAATAATCAAGGTTCGGCCCGTTATGTGTGGGTCGAAGCATGTCATGAATATCCTTGTGTTTCGGATATCTTTTTTGCTTATTTTTTCTAAGTATAATCTTGTCGTGCAAGTATCAAGGGTTTGAAAACCTCATTTCGTGTTATTGAGACTTTATCATGCGTCCATGATTTTCAAGTCCCGGTATAAATTATGTTTTAAGTGTTTCAGGACTTTTCATCCTTGACTGCTTATAACATTCGAAGTAGAACGTTCATTTTTCGCGTATTTGTATTAAAAAAGTGCTACGTAGTCTTTGTTCTGGGGTGTCTTTTAAGTTCGGTATTTTGTCTTTCGAACTTGTATGATTAAGAAGTCCGGACGAAAGGGCCTTCGATACCCCCATGCCCTAATTCTTATCCCCCTTCTAATGCCGGAGTACTTTTACTCCGTGCACCGAAGCTTGCATGTTGTTTTTCAACATACGTATAAACATTTTAAGGATCAACTTATGTTTATTAAATGAGGTATGTCGCATCTCAATCTAAACAAGGATCACATTCTTCCGGAACACTTTGTTTTCATTTTTTGGTGGGGCGTTTCACCGAAGCCTATAGCCTGGCCTCGGTGAAAGATTTTTTAACTTAGAAACAAGTTAAGCCCTTATCATTATTTTAGCGCTGAAGGCTTTATGCTACATGTATAGATTTGTTTGTTCCGGAGTATAGAAAGGTTTCAAACCAAAAGGGATCTTTATCCCGGCCCTCTTGGTTCGGTATCTTTCCCTTAGCTTCATGTTATTGCAGAGCATGAGGCTTTCTTATGCCGAAGTCTTTTTATTTTCTTTTTTTTTTTTTTTCGGAATGTCTGTGAGACTTTTGGGTAGTTCCCCTTATTACTGTAACCGAGATGATAATGCACATAAAGATAAAATCGACCGAAGGAAGCATTGCTTCGTTTGCAACTCATTGATAAGGGACATTTTTCCCATTGCGTTTGAGGCGAAGGTGAGTTATGGCTCATCCCACTTGAAACAAGTAATATTAAAATAAAACTTGTTCAATTGTCTATATGTTTGAATTGCTTCGGTCTTGGACTTCGGATTACATGTAGCATTTTTTAGGTGAACTCCGTTCCATGTGTAGGGAGCGGAAGTTCTATTGATCTTTGCCGGTAAATAAGATCTCTTAGGTCTAGCTGTCACAATCATGTGGGGTCCCGTCTGTTTTGGCGGGGTTTCCTTTTTGGAGCGGCTTAATTTGCTTCGTCCGATCGGAGTAAAAATTCTCCAATATTGAGTGTCTGGACCTTTACTTTGGCATTGTAGCATTTCTCCGGCATTTTTTTTATTTTATTTATTTATTTTCGGGGCATATATCCCTTGAAAAAACTCATATTTGTTGAGTTTATTAGTGTTCCGAAACATTCATCCATGCTTATTCGGGACACTTTGTAAGTACGTCCGGTTTTTTGTACCCCTTGACATTTGTAGAGGTTTTCCCATTGTCACACTTTTTGTGTTTGAGGTACCTTGTCTATGCCGTACCTGGTTATAATGACGGGCTTACTCTAGCTATGTGGCGCTTTGCTCGAAGCCGTAAGAGTTGTGTAAGTGGAGACGATTCGGAGCATATATCCCTGCTTTCCCGAACCATATAACCCGTGTTATTCTTCGACATTCTTATGCCTTGGGGGGATGGCTCGTAGCGTGTGTTTATGCCACTATGGACTCATGGCTCGTATCTAACGAACGTCCGGTATCACAACGTCCTTGCGCTTTTACAGTAATAAAAAGTTTTAAATAAGGTTGCTTCTTTATGCCTATGCGTATAGCATACTTCCGAGGAGATTTCTTTGGTCAAGGAGAAGTGGCATATAGCCGATCGATAATTACGGCACATATACGAAACATAGATGGGTTTATTATGAGGTGCCCAACCTTAATATGTAAAGCACTTTCGACCGTGAGCATGGTACGTAACCGAATTTGTCATGTGGCTAATATATGAGTATGTGTTTGGTACGTAGCTAGACAATGGCGAGTCATGTAGTCAAGTGATGGTGCGACTCTTAGCCAAACGTATGTGGCGTCTAGCCGATTGGAGATATGGCTTTTAGCCAATAGTGTATGTGGGTATGCCGCGAGGCGCCCATCATCATGTTAGTGTTGCTCAAATTTAAAGTAAGTCAACAAGAGATAATAGATAATTCAATATGTGTAGGAGGTAGTACCTTTGGTTTTAGAGGCCGCAACTTGTTTCACGCATGAGCGTAGAACATACCCAAAGATTATAATTGGCTCCAGACGATACTCTTCACTAGTAGGAGAGTCATACCATGCAGGTCCCCCGAGTTCAATGGTGCTAAATTGTACTATTTGGCAACATTGAACTGTTTTTCTGAAGTGTGATATCCTCACTACCATTTTGAAATACATCTTGTGGTCGCATCAAGTGTTCTCTCCTTTGCTTTGAAGAGCTTTGAATGTTGTTTGTCTAAATACTGGTGGGAGGTTCGGTTTCGTTGGCTGCTCAGGTTAATATAGAAACACAATAATTTATGGAGATTGAAGCGACATTTGGAGTCGTAAAAACACATAGCTGTAGTTTAGTCTTTGGGTGAAGGGCCACATGTAATGTGTCACGATCCTAACATGGAACAATCATTTTGACCTTTCAAATAATTGAAACTGATTCAAGGTTGCAGTTCAGATAAGTAACTTTCTTCGGAACTTGTGTTTAGAAAAAGAGGAGAAATTGTTTTAAGTATTGAAGTTCAGTAAAAAGTGACACCAAAACCAAATAAAGCTGAACAATCCCAAGGTTTAAAATTAAACACCATTGAAATGAAACTGAAACTGAACCAAAACTATATGGACGGGAGTAGAACAACGTATTTTTAATTAAAACGAAACTAAGTGTATCGGAGATTTTTTAAAGACATAAAACAATTAATGTAAGAGAATCGAAGTTGAAAGTAAATGTTCCAATGGGTTGAGAAAACGTACTTTTTGACACCTTAGCTTCTTCAGCTATTTTTTTTAAGGTTGCCGATCGTGGTTGATCGGAGCGCCACTTGCTGCAGCTTTATGACGCATCCAAGATTGAACAAACTACGGTTGGTCGTTCATCATAGCCGTTGGCCATTGTGTGATCTACACAACATCTTTTTTGCGGACCGAGTCCTCATGAAATGTGTTTGCTGATAGCATTGCTTACTAAGTTTAAGAGTACACGCCGACTTGGAGTTTACTGAATCTTGAGGTATGTTAAAGATGCAAGCAGACTATACTCCTTGTACAATGCTTTACTGATGGCCATGCGTGTATAGACATTTAATTTGGAGTAAACAGAAAGTCGCTCGTCATATGGTTCGACCAAAACGCAGCTAGGGAAAAAGTGCATCCCGTGATTTAATACAGATCATCTAGTCTGATAATAAATCTTTCGGCGAAAGGTCGCTTGGTTCGGATCATCTAGTCCGAGCCTGTAACAAAATGTTTATCTCCTGACGAGACATTAATTCGACCTCGTCTTAAGTTATTTGGAGCATCTCCTAGTCCATGCTTTAAGCATCTGTAGTTGGTGCGTCATGATCGGTATAGCCCTCGTGGAGGTCCGGCGATGATATGGTCTAATCAAGACCACCCCCCTTTTAGTTCAGATGTGGGGTTGGTGATTCAGCCTTATGGTTTAGCTATGGCGAAAATGGTTCAGTAGATAGTATATGAAAAAAGAACCTGATGGCTTAATGTTCGTAACCGGAGCAAAATATAACGGCTTTCGATAGACGCCATCTATGTTACAAAGAATCATGTCGGCCCATCTAAGTGTGCCAAGTTAACACTTTGGATTTTAAACAATCATATTTAAACTGTGGTTTAAATGGTGAAGATCCAAAAGCTAGCACGTACCTCGTAGATGAGGAAGAAGATGACTAACTTGATAAGATCTTGGTGAATTGTACTTGTACTTTTGATGGGGTATTTATACTAGTCAAAATATTTGTATTTTACTCCGTCCTAGATGTACTGACCCTCGGATTTGTGTCATGTTGTGCTGACGACCTCCGGTCTTAATCTTGGCGTACTCTAGGATTTGTGTCATGTTGTGCTGCGTCTTCTTGTGAGGTGCCGCATCTTATAGGACTATAGTTCGGAGGGGAGGTTCTATACCTCTTCTGAAGCAATTATTTCGATATAGTGGTTCATTCAAGAAAGAATTTGTTTCGCCATTGTGGCGAGGTATTTTCCTTAGCAATTGTAACGGGTATAATTTGGGAATGGTGAGCATCAGTGGGTCGGTTGGATGTGACAACAAGTTGCTACATTGGTACAATCACCCTGGTCGCCCTTTTACATGTATAATGGAATTGAAGGTAAGTCCTTACTGGGTCGAAACACTAGAAAGTGTTGCCTTTGCTCTTCTTATAAGCCTCTGCTGGAATAGCGAATCTGACGTTTTGTTTTGTTTTGTTTTTTTTTTAATTGCCGAGGCCTATTTGTATGTTTTTGAAGAGATAATCCGTGTAAAATAGAACATCTCTTAGGTGCAGCTTTTGCAAAGCGTCCAGAAATGAATAAACTGTAGGCAATATTGCCGACATGGAGGTTTGGCAACCGTACGATCTATGCGGCAACGACTCTTTAGTCTCTACAGAGTAAATATTAACATTTTGTTTTTGCCCCCTACTGGCCAATGTTGGTGTAGATGCAGTTGGCCAGTTTTTTGGGGTCATACTCTGTCTTAAGACTTAGAATGGCTTGTTGTTTTCCCTAAAGATGCAAGCATGTGGCGATTTATTTAATTCGCATTCCTCCGTATGATAATGGAGGTGTCTAACTAAGACCGCACTTTGTGGCGAATATCATCTGTTTGCTACTGTTTTTGTTTACCACTGTGTGGGTATCAAGTGTTTCTTAGGAGAATTAAGACTTTGACGTGTTTCAAACGAGCCAAGACACCTTCGAGCAATCAAGTGGTGAATGTAACCATAACCATATACGAGGGCGAAGCAACATACCATTTTCTACGATGTGTCGTCTGTAACGAGGCATTAATGTTTGTGCGGAGATTTGTAGTAGCAAGAAGTTGGTCCGCCATATGATCTAGTTATGAATCATCCATCATAAAGGATGGTTTGATAAGAAGCTTTTGTGGTGAAATATCTTCCCTGCGGATTGTTGAATCCGGTTGGTGATATCAGTGCTATCTCTCCGTAACTTACTCAATTTGGTGTTGCTGAATATTGAGCTGCTCATTTGCCAACTGGGCACTGGAGCTCCAGTCCATTTAAACATTTGGAGTTGATTGAGTTGTGCTTTGGCCTGGCTTGCATGGAGCTTTGGGGATCGTATAATCGGAACAGGACCATTCTTGTGTGTTTTTGTTTGAAAAGATTGAGCTGGTAAGGTTCGGAATTGGTGATAACAGGATGATATTAGCACTTTTGAGTGATTGGATCAAAGGTTCCGAAAGCCAAGCTTGATCGGTGTTATGGTCATCCATGTATATATATACACATATATCTGCTAGTAGTTGGGATCAAATGCAGTGAGAATGCAGTTGCAACATCGAAGATCGACCATGCTTTGGTTTACCGAAAAGGCGTGAAGGCCGGATCCTAAAGTTCGGTCCTTGTAATTTATCAGGACCATGGTTCGCCATACTTCTATCAGAGCTGAAGCTCATGATGGAATGATTTAGGTCGCTGGTGATCCTGAATGTCTGGTGGGTGTTCGTTGATGAAATAACCTTTGACGGATCTCAACGAACAGGTACCCATATTTAACGTGTACCGTGGTGATTGTATGACCAATAGGATGTTACTGTTTGTACAATTCATGCTAGCAAGCGTAAGCTTTGATAACGCATTGTACTGCGTGTACTGATTGATGGGTAATTATGTTCTATTGAGCAACATAACATTTTCACTTAGGAAGGTTACTGATACATAGACCTCCATAGTAGTTTAATAGCTCAACTTGGAGCTGGACGTGAGGTGCGAGACCTCCCGCTTTCATCCGAAGCAAAGACAACCAGAACTCCAGAAGTATTGATTCAGAATTGGAGTTCAGCTCTAAGTGATTGCTTTTCATGATATCGAAGCAATATATAAGCTATCTGGTGCACTGGAGCCATTAAGAGGGTGTAACTTACCCACCATGTTTATTACGAAGAAAGGAGATGCACCTCACTTGATGGGTATGGTTCGGAGATTATAGTGCCAGCGTTGTCTCCGAGGCTATCAGGAGGGCACAATCATTTGGCAAAGCTATACCAGACAAGACTTCGTCCTTTGAGCTTTTGGGTTCTCTTTAAGCAAGTAGCGAATTATAACTCCCGGTCTTGCCTAGGCGTTAGGAGGTGACATTATGGAGGAGTGGGACGTCCGGCCAGGTTTGCCTGGTGCAGCCAAGGTTCATTCGGTGAAACTTCGTTCGATGAGTAATTTAGTAGAGTCTGGTACCAAGCACGTCCGGTGCAAGAGGTCTTCTTTCTTGGTTGTAGGTTCGTCCGGACAGAAGATCCGTTCAGGGGGATAAAATATATAGCATCATTATGTGCGGAACTACTATGTACGTCATGCATTGACACATGTACTTCGTCAAGAAGTCATGGTGGTGGGGAGGAGTAACGGTCCAGACTTTAAGCTAACCGGAGTTCATAAGATTACGAATTCCATTTCTATAAAAATTAAAACCATCTTTCCATGTTTCAGCCGCCTGATGGCTCCCACATCCTTTTTAGGAGTGATGCGGTTGTAGAACGAATGAACACGTAAGGTTTAGGAGCACCTGGCAGATGTAGACTGTTAGGCTAGGAGGTCCTCTATGGAGATTACATGGAGCTATTTTTTCCGACTATAGCACAAATGCGTCGTTCGGCGAAAATAAATTTAACCGGAGATTGAATACTGTTTTAGCTAGAGATTGTATGGCTATGCCTGGAAGTAATAGTTATTCGATAGACCATATATTCCTCCACAAGATCCTTCTAGTTACACCTTTGTTGTGGGCATGTATGTCATCCGGATTTCAAAGCCATTTGGTTCATGTGGTCTGCTCCGGATGACCGAGGATGTCCGGCAAGAAAGAACCCAGCCAAGTAGATTTGCTTTGCAGTTCAAAACTGTGGCGAAAGAATATTAGAATATTCAAGATCCGGCGGGTCTACTCTATGCTGTGGCAGGTTGTTCAGACCTCGGATAATGATGCTTGGACGCATGAATCATGCGACAAGGCTAAAACGGTCCGACTGTGGTTCATCCGGATAACGGTCGCTGGAGATTTTTTCAACAAGGCAGACCTTTCGATTTAAGTTCGTCGGGTAAAAGATCCTCCGGCTACAACTCATTCAGTTAAGGATCATTCGGCTGAGCTTATCCGGTTGAACGTCACCGTTCATTATGTAGATGTCCTTCGGAGACCGTTCATTTATTGAATCTTTGAAAGATTCGGAGCGGGCGTCCGAAGACATACCAGGGCATTTTCATTGAACTTCCAGGAGCGGAGCTTAGCCAGATGTGCCGCGGAAGTCAAAATCATTTATTATGAATATGTAATAGGAGACGAAGGAGATGGCATGGTGCTGACATTTGTTACCATAATTTGATGGATACCAACATACGATTGCCTATACTCACTTACATTCTCATGAAAAGGTAGTCAACAAAAACGGCTTTCCACTTACATTTAATTTAAAGCATGCATGACTCTTGTACCCTATGTTTCAAGATATATACATAAGAAAGGAAATTTTCAAATTTATTTCCTCCTTTGTGAGCCCAACATGTTTCGGTGTACGGAATACAATTCGATGGGTGAAGCAATAAAAGGTAAATAGTGAAAGTAGGCATACAAATTTATAAAGCTTAATGTAGAAAAGCAAGATGCAGCCATATGCTTTCCAAAGTATGTGCTTGCTGCTTAGTTCGTTCGTCATAAATGACGAAGCAATATATGCCTGTAACATATGCATGAATGTTTGTACCTCTATATTTTTTCTTCTTTTTCTTTTTTAAGAATAATGCCTTATAAATAAATCCATCAATAACTACTGTTTTGTAATATCTAAATATTACCGATTCAAACCCAAAGTCAAGGGTAAACACCATTAAATTAATGATTTAATCTAAAATTAAATCTAGAGGTAAAACGCTTCATCATCAGATCTTAAAATTTGTGAACAACAGAAATAGATCTGATTCTTGCTTGTAAAACTAGAAAGTTTTTAGAGGGAGATTGTGTACCAGCTTCAGAAGGGAATAAGATCTGGAGATTACACAATAAGCTGGATGAATAATCCTCCCAATATGTCACGTATAAAAACTTTCATGAGCACATATAAGAGACCCAGGTGCAGCTTTCATGACTTGAAAATACACGGATACAAAGGTCTCTGAATCAGAAAACCCTTCGAGAGTTTGAGCGAGAGCCCCCAACTAAGACTTTATCAGTCGGAAACAAACATTGAGGCTCCGAACGAATACAGATCTGGTTATCTCGTAATGGTGAATAGAATTCAAAGATAAACATCCATTTACAGAGTAGTGTAGATATGGATGATAATATGGCAGATCTGAATGTTGGTGTGAAGAAGATGAAGTGAACCATTCCAGATCTATATGGAGAGAGTAGATCTTTTAAACACTACTAGAAAACTAGGCAATTGTCACCACTATTTATGACCAATAAAAAATGGTAGCAAATTTAGCCACCAATTTCTCACGTAAATGCAAATTAACCGTGGTTGTATGGTATGGTAGCTAAATCGTCAAAAATCTTGCCACCGTTTTTTTGTGGTACCAAATTCGTGGCAAATTCGTCATACATGGAATATAAAAAAAAAATGTTTTATTCCCGACCTCCTTAGCGGTCACAACACGTGAAAATTTGAGCGGCATTTTTTTATGGAGTTAGCGCTAAAAAAAGGTTTATTAGGGTTTGGCTAAACTAAATTAAATCAAAATTTTGATCCCATAATATTTCTACAGCAAAACATCTTACGGCAGCCATTTGGGTTTTAGGCAATCCTTCACCATTCCAAAGGTATGATTCTTGATTTCCCTTACATCCCCATATATCCTCTATTTCTCTATTAATTTTGTAGTCGTAGAAGCCAATTATGTTGTGATGCTATATTAGGGTTTCTTTTATATTTAATTTGTTTGAAAATCTTGTTCTGAATTATGGCAAAATAAATTGTTTATCAAGGGGTCAAGAAGATAAGGAGAATATTAGAGTTTTCTATGGTGAAACATTAGAAGTGTTCCATGTATGATGTTTGGCCAGAAGTGTCTTTAAAAGTAATTAAAAGTAAGAAGATTACAGACTTGGGTTGATATTAGAGTTATCTACTTGGATTCCCCTGTTATTCCGACGAACATAAGTTTTGTGAAACACTAGAAGTGTCACGGTATGTATTTATTTCCAAAACATTATAATCATTACCACCAAGAATCATTTGAACACACCACATTCTAATTAGTAACTACTGACAGCTTAAAACACAATTTAACATACATGTATGATCATAAAAAAAAGACATGGATCACAGATATTGTATACAATTTATATTTATACATATACACCATACCTCCAACCACACAAAAGTGTGCAGTCATGAAGTAGAGATGTTCTTGTGACTTCCAACAATGGTTTCACAACATCTTCCTGGAACATAAAACAACAAAACTCATGTAAAAAATAGATAACATGCCACTGTACCTTCAGTCCTTCACTCTTTCCGGTTACAAACTTCAACACAAAGATTAACAGGTATACCCTCAAAATCATATGAATTAAATCACTTTTAACCAATGTGAATTTAATTACTATGTATGTATTTGGTATCTATGAACTTATTCGGCTGGTTTAACACTGGGAAATGTTTATAGCCATTATAATAACTCATCAATTCAAACATGATATATGATGATTCTTTACTAACATAGAACCATTGTGCCCCAATCGCAGATTAGGATCCAATTTAAATTTCTTATCAACCCAACCTAAGTATACACCATACTTTTAAGGTGGAATTGCTTACCAATAACATCCCAGAGAAATGAAGTGGGTTCTAAAAACACCCTTACAAGTGCAGCTGCAAGATGTGAAACCAAACATTACAATTAAACAAAAAACACTCAAATTCCAGAATTTGAAATAAATAACAAAACATGCTGACAGAGAATTAGGAAAGAATTTGCTTTTGTACCTAGGATCTAAAGGCAAACTGATCAAAGAACAGCCAAGTTTGATGACCTTAAAGAGAAGAAATCGAACATAATGAGACAGAGGAAGATGAATCAAAACCTTTTGAACCCAAAGGGGTGGTGTTGGAAGGAGGATCGATTTTGGGCACCAGTCACTTTTAGCTATAGGACACCCACCGCCATGACCACCAGTCACTTTTATTCAGATTTTGGAGTCGTAGCCGCTACTGCAGTTAAGCTTCCTGAGTGCCTGTCTCTTTCTATCGCATCTCACGTCTTCAGCAGTAGTAAGAAAAAACCCAGTAGCCAAACCAGGCTTTGATGGCAGAAGCGTATATATTATGTTTTTGTCCAATAAATAAATATACTGTTGTTAAGGCCTTTCATATAAATATATAATACTAGTCATTACGATCAAACGATAGCTCAACAAGTTTAATCTCAAATGAATCCTTTTAAAGATATTAAACAGACAAATATTAAAACAAGTTTAATAGTCTTTACAAAATATAGATAATCTTTTAACCTTTCTATGCATATGCAATTAAGAAATTTAGAACCCAAAGCCCATTTCTAGGCTGCATAATATATTAATAAGATATCACAGAAGAAACATTAATTTTCGATCCATATATATACAGTATTTCACTTGGAAGTAAGTATCTTACAACTCGTCGAAGAATAGGCTCCAACGATGAACAAAGCTTCTGCAAAGTGCAAACTATCAACCTTCAGAGCTTCAACAATGACACTGCATAAAAATGTTCCCTTAAAACATTCATATAAAAAAATTGCTACAAACATACCAAAAGAGACTACTCTAATAAATAAATAATAAGATAACTGCATCTTTACTCATTTAAATCTTGCAAAATAACCGATCTTATATCACCAACTGTTAATGAATTTTATTTTTTTAATGTTCATTAACCACATATATGCTCAATTATATTATCAACATTTATTAATAATATTTAATATTTTCTTTCCTAATTACAAAAATCTAATCTTCATATAATTGCAACTAGGGTGCAAATGAGCCGAGCAGCTCGCGAGCTACTCAAGATCGGCTCGGTAAAAAGCTCGAAACGAGCCGAGACTTATTGAGCTTGAGCCGAGCTTGGGCCTAAAACGAAGCTCGTTTACTTATCGAGCTCGAGCCTGACATATGAAGCTTGCCAGGCTCGTCAATCCTAATCGAGCCTAATATAATGTTAGGTTTATTAATATTTTATATTATTTACCCACATTTTAAGTTGTTTAATAAACGAGTCGAGCTGAGCTTTTGACTTATCGAGCCTAAACGAGACTATTATATATATATATATATATATATATATATATTATTTAATTTAATATATTAACTAATAAACACTAAACGAGCCGAGCCCGAGCCGAGCTCGAGCTTGAGAAACTACTAACGAGCCGAGCTCGAGATTTAAAAACAAAGCTCGAACCGAGCCGAGCTCAAGCTTGAGCTCGGCTCGTTTGCACTGCAACTAACATATTCAGAGTCAAAATCAGCTCAAAAGTTGCATAACTAACAAAATCACTACCAAACAGGCAAACATTACTAAATTTAACTAAAGATAGCAAAATAATTAAAAGACTGCTATGATTGAATAACCAAACATCCATAATAGCTAAAAATAGAAATACCCACTAAAAAACATTTAATTTATAAAAAAAATAAAGAAAATACCGAGCAAGAGCTGGTCTTTTCTTTTCAGGTTGACCTTCTTCACTACTACTGGGATCTACCCTCTTTTCTCCATAATCTTTCTCTGCATTTTTTTAACTAAAAAGTAAAAACACAACCCCTTCTTCAGATCTTATCTGATCTAACTATTAACTGAATTTTTATTAAAATTCAATCAAAAATTAATAATAAAAAGGGATTCTTTAACACTCAAAAGGGATTCTTCTAACATAAAGATTAAAGAAGAATAATAAAACCGGAAATTTTAATGAAAATTTTAAGGTTTTTTTGGTTTTCTTTTGAGAAATATCTAAGAACTTTCAAGGTAAAAGTATTTGGGAAACTTCTGTTTTTATATATTTTTTTTCAATAATAAAAGAATTGTCCATTGTGGTGGATGTGTAATTTGTAGATCTATACCTTATGGTTTGTAAAGTTTCATAAATACCCCCTTCGTGGTTTTGGTTATACCATGTACTGGATCCTTGGATTTGCTTTTAAAAGATTGACCAAATTTGTTTTTTCCTCTAAATAAAAATATTGTTTTCTCAAATAGCATAATATATAACTTAACAAAATCAATTTAAAATCAAATAAATTTAGTCACTTATTAGTTATTATTATATGATGTCGGGGCTGTTTGGTAGTATTTTAACGATTTTGTGTTAAGAGGCTATCTCTAAATAAGCATTAAGTGTGTTTAGATTATTGACAGGATATCTCTAAATCAGTCAGTAAGTCTCTTACCTATTAAGTTTTAAAATGATGTTGAATGAAATTTTACTCCTTCATCTATTTACCAGTGATTTTCGGTTTGGCGTAGTGGTAGTCGAGTTGTTGTACGAGTGGTGGTGGTCAAGATGGTTATCGAGGAGTTGGGCGAGGTGGCGGTGATCAAGATGGTGATCGAGGTGTTGGTGATGATGAGTCTATTTATCATGTGATGAATTCTCCCATTGAAAGTAGTGCTGGTGATGATGAGTCTACTTTTCATGTTGCTCCCGTGAGGCGAGGAACAGCATCCCAAGTTCAAGTACCTGAACCAATCAATCGCGATTGGATTTGGATTGTAGAAGGAGAGTAAGTACAAATACAAAATTTCTTTATGTATATAAAAATGTAACTAATATACTTTTGCATTCATTACTTTTCATTTATAGATTTAGTAATCAAGGGGATGCTACCCGAGTTATTTCATCAAACTTAAAGGCTTTGTGGTCCGGTCCATGGGAAAGCTGGAAAGATGTTTCTAATGACGACAGGAAACGGTTATTTGAGCGATTCCAGGTGTGTGATATAAGTGAAATTTTATTTAACTTGTTGGATCATTTTGTATGTGTATTTAAAGTTTTTTATTTTCATAGATGCATTTTCAGTGGGAAAAGAAACACAATGCACAAATTTATAGGTACTGGGAGAAGTGCATTGCTGGTAAATTCCCCAATTTTTTGCGAACAGTACGAAATGAGGCTAAAGCTGTCGCGAAACAAAAAAATAGAGAGGTTGGAGACGATATGTCTGTTCTTACTGACTTTAAACCACCATGGATAAAATATGAGATATGGGAACAAATGGTTAACCATTGGAACACACCTGAGTGGAAAGCAAAGTCTTTAAGAAATAAAGGTATTAGAAGTAAGGCAACTGGGGGAAAACATACATTAGGATCTCAAACCTATGTGACAGCGAAAAGAAAAGCGGTAAAACTGTTAATTACCCTCTTTTAGTATATATATCATGTCAATACATTATCATTTTATTAACTATAACTTCAACATTTGTAGGTTAAGATACTTGGGCGTGAACTGTCAGCTCATGAGATGTGGAAGCAGTCACACTGCAAGAAAGGAAGCAGACCATTGGATAAAGATCCTAGTTGTAGCAGTTCGCTACTTTTGGACGTTGATTCAGAAGGGGACGTTCAAGCAGAAAATGTAGTCTGGGTTGACGATAGGGCAGAGGAGACTTGGGTAAGTTGACAGATTAGTAAATCCAAAAAACATATTTCCAAAGAAAAAAGTTTATTACAATGAAATTTGAATAATATAGTTATATGTTCATCCCAATAGGTTAAATATGATGGGTTTCTTGTGGAAAGTATGGGGAAGAACGTAGCAAACATCCAAAATTTGATGAAGACTTATGGTCACGAGCTGTGGGCAAGAATAAAGGAAAAGTGTACGGGTTAGGCAGTGTTAGTGACTCGTGTGTACATGACAGAGAAGACCCTGAGGTATGTTTATTCCTTTTTAGACCTTAATTTTTTAAAATTAAAAAGTTTCTAATCTCTAATATAAGTGAAATCACATATACTAGTAACTTGACATTAGGTAGAATTTCATTATTGGTATGTAAACATACTGCATGCTATTTGGCCTTATAGCACTTAAATTGTAACTTAGAATTGGATTTTGTTTTCTACAACCAGCTTGACCCATTATCAGTTTTCTTTAATTCTGACTTCTTGATTCTATTCTTATGTTGTTTTGTAGATTGAAAAGTTGAACTTAATTATCAAGGAGCTCATTAAGGAAAAAAATGAAGAAAAGAAAGGTTTGGTGGAATTATTGCGGAATTGTTGGCTGAGAAAGAAACAGATAAGGTGGAAAAGGATGCTATGAATAATAGGATGTCACAAATTGAATCTATGTTAACAGCTACAGTTCGAAAATAGGCTACAAACACTTGGTTTTGAATGTTTCGATATTTATCATGTTAGGATGATTTCGGTTATTTGGCATTTCAATTGGTATTTTTATTTTAAACAGTAAATACTGAAACAAAGCTGTTTTATATAAATTTGGGATTTTCGAATTTTGTTGGTATGGTTTATGCAGTTTCTTAATTTTATTGAAATGTAATTTTGATTACTAAATTGTTTACAATGAAAATGGTGGCTAAATGGTGAAAAACATAGGTGAGTAAATGTTTATATTCAATGAAAATGGTGGCTAAATGGTGACAGATTTCAGTGATTAAATGGTATGAAAACCGTGACAAAAAAAATCATGAAATGGTGAGCAATTTAGGTGGCTAAATGGTGGCAAAAAAACCCGTCACAACTCGGTAGCAAACAAGGTGACTAAATGGTGAGGAATATGGGTGGCTAAATGGTGGCAAAAAAACACGTCACAACTCTGTAGCAAATACGGTGGACCGTAGAAAACAAGGAGCGGTCGCAAATTTGCTGACCTTTTTTTGTGGTGACAAAAATTTAGTAGCAAAATATTTTATGGTCGCTATTTGGTGGCATTAGGGCAACTCACACGGGGGCTTTTGCCACCACCTTTTCGGTGGTAAAATGGTGGCAACACAGCAATTGCTATCGTTTTAGCGACCGAAAATATGGTGACAAAAGCCCAGTTTTCTAGTAGTGAAAGGATGGCGCCAATTGAAGAGGAAAAATCTTACCCGATTGATTGGGCAGGTTTGAATCCTCTTAGAGAAGGTGAGGGTGAGAGTGTGCTCCATATTCTGTGTAACCGGATCTGCAATAACAGAGAGAAAGAGAGAATGGGACTGTAGAGAGGGGCCTAGGCTTGGAGGAGAAAACTCTCCTCTACCTAGTAGTAAAAAAGTGGGGTGCTCATAACTTGCCAATACAAGAGGTGGCGACCTCTTTATATAGGAAGTTAATGGGCCTTCCAAATGGACCCAAGTCAATGGGCTACCCAAATGGATCCCCTAACATAATTGGGCCAGGCCCAGTTAGGGGTTTCTCTACAAGTCCCAGGTCCAGTAGCGCTGAACCTCGCGAACGAGTTAGTACAAGATAATAAATAATATTAATATTAAACAAGTAAGTCCGAGACGGAGACCCGCTCAAGGCGGTTCGGAGGTCCGTTCCGGGTTATACCTCTTCAGAATGCTTCTCCATATTCTGAATAATTTAATTTAGAAAATAATAGAGTTAAATGCTAATTTAGTCCCTGAGATTTGTCAAAAATTGTCAGTTTCATCTAAAATTTTTTTTCTTGTCATTTTAGTCTTTGTGGTTTCATTTTTTTGTCATTTTTTGTCCCTGTGGACTAACAAGATTTGGATGAAAGTGACAATTTTTTGACAAACCTCAGGGACTAAAATGACAAAAAAAATGAAACCACAGGGACTAAATTGACAAGAAAAAAAAGATTTCGATGAAAGTGACAATTTTTGACAAACCTCAGGGACTAAATTGGCAATTAACTCAAAATAATATATGTTGTGTATAATAATTTAATTTAGAAAATAATATATGTTTTCTATATATTATACACAACATTATTAAAAAAAGTTTGTTCCACCGGACATTCCATCGGGAAATGAGGTGGGGCCCTTAGTGTACTTTATATTATTAAAAAAAGTTTTCTGTGTGTGAGGTATAAATTAAATAAAAAGAAAAGCAGGTGATGAGGTGGAGGCTTTGATGGTTTATGGTTGGAGAAAAAAAGTAGGTTGTGGTTTGAAATAGTTTGCAATAATGTGGCATGATGACGTGACAGTTTGAAGTGGTTTCTTGTGGTGTGCATTGTGGATCTTCTTAGGCCTCTAAAATGCAATGGAATAAAGAAAAAACAATATTGTGAAATATAGATCATACTAGACACTATTTTACATCCAATGAAATGTACAATAACTACAAATGTTATAATTCTATAGTATATCTTATTATCATATCCTACTCATAAGCTGGCAAGTTAACATATATAAACCCTTGATAGAAATTGAAATGATTGTAAGGACTTCGGATGTTGAATGAAAGAATGTAGGGAATAGAAATGAGGGGGAAATACAAAAGTTCGTTATCACAACACAAACTTTAGACTTTTTATTAATGCATATGTACATCCCTTATATACTAGTAAACCGGTGTGTTTATGAACCGACACAACCATTTACAAACAACATAACTAACCATAACTACGTATATGAACCGGTTTTGTCACATAACCGTTCATAACTAAATCTAAAACTTAGGATATAATATTTTACATATGTACATGATATTATTAACATAAGTTTAATAATCAAAATTATTGTCTAACAATTTCCCCCTCAATCTTGATTTATTAAACATCTTCTTGCCGTTCAATCTTCACTGGAGGACGATCGGGATCTCTTCTTTGGTAGAAGATCTTGATCATTCCATTCTGCCCGTTTCTTCTTTTGAACCTTGCTGCCTTCGTTTCCACTTCGATTACTGACTCTCGGCTTTTGTACTTGAGATGGTACCACTCCATCATTTCTAAATATCGAACAAACACTTGCCTAAGAGTTCTTGCAATGTCTTCCTTTCTCACTATGCTTGGCAGCCCTCTTCCGTATCCCATTGACATGGCAATCACTGCCCAATTCTCATCCTTTGTCACTTTGTCATACCAACCGAGTCTTTGTATTGTTGTGTAGAGATCCAATAGACTTATTGGAAAAACCGTTTTCATATCTTGGTGGAATAGGGGCTTTGATCCTTATCTTTAAGAAGTCATTCTTGAACCAATCTACGGTTCTTTCAAATTCAATCTCGAACTTCCTCTTGTATCTTTCAACCATGGTGCTAATATGGATTAAATCCATAAACACAATACAATCCTGCAACTTCGTGCCTTTGGTTGGATACATTATAGGACCTTTCTCCATATATGCTTCGGCCTCGTCTTTGTTAATGGAGAAAACTTCAAAGTGTTTTGAATACAGATGCCATTTCTTTGTCCTCCTTTGTTATAGTGTGATCTTGATCATCTTGAAACTGTCCAACATCTTTCTGATGCGCCTCATGAACGCCTTTTGCCTGACATATTTCTTTGCCTTTGTTTTGTGGACACTTGAATGTAAAGTGATCTTCCCCTTTACAAATTCTACATTTGATGATCTTGACTTTCTTTACTTCGGTTTTCATAGGCTTTGTGATGTAACAAACATCTCCTTCGAACGTAATTTCATAGCCTTCTTACGTTAATCTTTCCACACTAAATATGTTCTTTTTTAGCGTAGGAGTGTAATAAACCGAATCAATCTCATGAACTTGCCAGAACTTGTAATGATCACACTACCCTTGCCCTCGGAAATAGTCTTTCCTATAACCGTCCGGTCGGCCTTCCTCTCTAAACGAATTGTCCATCAACGTGAACAAATGTTTATTCCCACATCCATGTTCTTTCCTTGTGAGACTTGCATACCATATGTCTCCCCATCCTTGATTGTCGGTGCCTTTCACCATAAACTCCACTTTTTTCCCATTTTCTTTGGACAATCCTCTCTTTGATAATGGAATGGTTCCTTACAAAACTGCAACACAGGTCCATTGGGTATTCGGAAATCACTTCATTTTCTCCCTATTTGTTGATCAAATTCATTTTGTGTACCTTCTTCTTTGGATTGTTTCTTATCACACGGTTTTGTCGATGATGACGATCCAATATTAAATTTTCCAAACTTGATGTGTTTTCGGATTTCTTATCTCTTCTTGACCTTCTCGATTTGCCCTCATGGCTTTCTCATTCTGATGACTCTCATAATCATAATATACTGGGATTAACGGTCCTTCGTCTTCTGTCCCATGTTTGATGTACACATCACTTGATTCGCTTTCGTAGTCGAATATACCACAGGTCTTAGATCTTAGCTCTAATGCCATGATAGAAATTGAAACGATTGTAAGGACTTCGGATGTTGAATTAAAGAATGGAGGGAATACAAATGAAAGGGAAATACAAAAATTGGTTATCACAACACAAACTTTAGACACTTTATTAATGCATATGTACATCCCTTATATACTAGTAAACCGGTGTGTTTATGAACCAACACAACCATTCACAAACAACATAACTAACCATAACTACCTATATGAACCGGTTTGTCACATAACCGTTCATAACTAAATCTAAGACTTAGGATATAATATTTACATATGTACATGATATTATTAACATAAGTTTAATAATCAAGATTAATTGTCTAAGAAGCATTATTGTAGATTGTAACATTTAGTTTTTCAAGTTTTAATATTAAAATGAATGTAATACACAATAATTATGTATACTTTTTTAGTTTGATATCAAATGTACTTCAAAATGAGAACAATAATTCAAGTATGAACAACATATACTATAGAAAAAAAATAGCCTTTTAAATTATCTGAGCATGGAAAATATGCTTTGATTGATGAAAGGGTCATGAATATAGGCCACAGACTAAAACAAAAACATGATGTTAACATCATTTCTCTCCTCATCATTGACTCTCTTTATTTCTCTATATGTGTGCTTTACACTGACCAAAAACAAAGAGGGTCATAAATATAGGCCACAACTTGTATTTACTATGATAAGTGAGAATATTTGAGACTCACAAGCAAAAGCAGTTTCATAGCTAAAACTCTTTAGGGCTTATTTCTTTAAGTTTGTGCAGAAAGCAAGTCTAGAAAAAATCATAGCAGGTCCTACCATGATGCAAAGTAAAATCAATGACGCCTCATTAAAATTTAAAGTTAAAGTTGAATCATTGCTCGTAACCTTCGGTACTTTGATCAGTAAGATAATGTTACATGTAAGCGATTGTGTCTTTGTTCTTGTTTTCCCCTCTCATAATTCGTCTAACCTCTTCAAACTATGATTATGTCTTTGTTCTCTTTGCTGATTTCTTCTGCATTGTTTAAACTTGTAAATTTAATTATTCTCATGATACGGCATAAGATAACATATAATTAGAACCCTAACGCATCAATTAGCATGTCAGTTAAGCACATGAAAGCCCTTAACGATTGCAAGAACATTAGAGGTAAGAAAAACTAGTAGGTCGTTCCAAACATACCTTGAGAATAGATGAACGAGCGACGAGTTCTTCGAACGGGCAGAATATCTCAAGGATGTGGGGGGGGGGGGGGGGTTCAATTTTGGTGAGTAGCCTCCTAATTAGAT
>JAUTDX010002763.1:0-54488 GCA_030844895.1 Ambrosia x helenae | reverse complement strand
GAGTTTGAGAAATTGAAATAGAGGATATAACTCATGAAGAAAATCCTGAATACTTTAAAGACAAAGAGAATGTGGTGATACCTGATTTAATGAAGAAACACTTAATGAGGTTGAACAACTTGCTGAAAAGAAAAGTAAGAAGTTTGTTGAAGAAGTGTTTGAGAAGGATTCCAATCAGAAACCAAATGTTCAGCAATCATATGATTTGAAGAGTTTGCTGAAAATTCTAAAGAGAAAGAGAAAAACCGACCAAAGACAGATGTTCAAGGAGGTTTCTATAGATATCACAATCAACTGTTCAAAGGAAGAGCTTTAGGATGGAGATATCTTAGACAGTTGAAATGTATTGGAGTAAAAGGGAGAAAGGAATTCTGTACTTCTACAGATTCCATGACATAAAGACTCTACCGTACTGGGCGGTGAGAGATATCTGTAGATTCACGATGAGCGGAGCTTCTGCAAATAACGATGTTGTTGGGTGGTTTGCAGATAAGATGACTTAGGAGAGTAGGACAAAATGGAATATGTTTATGCCTTAGTATCCGAAGAGGAAGGTTCATAAAGAGGTTGATCCGGTTACTGGACGAAAGAAGGTTACCTTGAAGTATAAACCTCCAGTTGTGATGAAACGGATTCCGTTGATGCCTATTCAGCAACATTTCAGTAAAGAGTTTGTGATTTGGTACTACGATTGAAAAAACTGCTGAAGCTATTATCTTGTTGAAAGATAAGAGAGAAGAGTAAAAGAAGATTCACATATTTGATCCAATGTGGCTTATCAATTGTTCATACGAAGACATCATCATGCTGTATTACAATCCGATTTATTGTGAAGAGAAGGATAGAGAACAAGCAATGAAGTATCATCGAGTTGTTTGTTTATGTTTCGCTTAGGATGTCAATGCAGGTTGTGACTTTGGAAGAAGTTGGAAAGTATGTGAAGGTAAATGAAGTGAAGAAAAGTTCATCGAAGCGTAAACTAGAACCGGAGATGAGTAAAGAGAAGAAAAAGATTCTCCGAATCAAGTTGATAAACAAAGCACTAGATCAAGAACGTCTACAATCCAAGCAATAGTCAAGGGGGAGTTTGTAAGTGCACGGATTGAGATTAATTGCTTTGGATTGTCATTCTAGTTGATTTTGGTATGTTTTATTGAAAATGGTGGGTTGAAGGAAGCTTATAAGAGGTCGAAGGTAGAATAGCTTGGTCGAAGGAAGGTTTTACAGAAGACATATGTTGGTTCGAGCCTTGATGAAGGTCGAAGACCACATTCGACCATGTCAATGGGTCGAATGTGCAGTAGTATATAAGCTTAATGTTTTGTTTTGTGATTAAGTTTTTGAGTCATTTGGTCTAGAGTTTGTGTTTGTGTTTCTCTCTGGTTTCTGGAAGTTTCCTAACTTGTTTATTTCATTGTAAACCTAATTGTAAAGATAAAATCAACAATGTTTATTAATGAAATGGTGATTGAAAAGGTATTTGATTGTGTCTGATTTGATCTATATCATATTGCATACTATCTAGGGTTTCCGCACCTAAATTGTTTCTACTTGTATGATCATATAGTTGTTTTTTTTCGAAAACCGGTCCTCTACAACCTTCCATCAATGCTTTGGGCCCTAGCATCGCTAGACCCGCCGTTGATTCCGACCACTTTGAAATTAAGTCCCATGTCATCCACATGATACAACAAAACTGCACCTTTCATGGTCTACCCGATGAAGATCCCAATGCTCATATCGCAAATTTCTTTGAAATTTGTGATACTTTTAAGATGCAAAACGTCTCGCCTGACGCTATTCGACTTCACTTGTTTCCTCTTTTACTAAAGGACCGTGCCAAAGCATGACTAAACTCACAACCCCCAGGTTCCATTACCACCTGGGCTGACCTTGCCCAAACGTTTCTCTCAAAATATTTTCCCCCAGCCAAAACCGCAAAATTGAGAAATGACATCACCACCTTTTGTCAAGAAGAGTGAGAGTCACTCTATGAAGCCTGGGAGAGATTCAAAGATATGCTGAGAAAATGCCCACACCATGGTCTTGAAATCTGGTTACAGGTTTCATCCTTCTATAATGGGCTGACGAATCAAGCAAGGCAGACGCTAGACGCAAAAGGAGGTATTTTTGGAACAAGAGACTGCATGAAGCCTAGGATCTCATCGAAGAAATTGCAGTCAACAGCTATCAGTGGTACAACCCTCGAAGCCGGCCATCCAAGACCGGCCTCTATCAAATCGATTCCACCAATTCGTTACAAGCTCAAATTGAGGCGTTATCAACTCGCCTCAACCAGTTGAGCAAAGCACACGTCAATGCCATCACCGCAATAGAGTTGCAGCTGCAAGACGAGACTCTTCCTCATGCCACCGTGGAACAAGTTGACTTCATTGGTACAAACCGCCCGCCAAACAACCGTTACAACAATACTTATAATCCTGGCTGGCGTGATCATCCAAACTTCGGGTGGAAAAACAACAACACCATGCAACCACCCGGATTCGGTCAACAAAACAACAAGCAATGCCCTCCAAACAACGGTTACCCGTCTGTAGATGAAAGACTCGCAAAGCTTGAAGCTCGATCAGCAGCACGAATGGACGAGAAGTTCAACAACACCGACAAGAGGCTTCAAGGACTCGAGTTCACCATCAGAAACCTGGAGGTAAAGCTGGGCGTAATGGCCAAATCTCTCGCAGAAAGACCCGTCGGAAGCCTTCCAAGCAACACTGAAACCAACCCAAAAGCTAATGTAAGTGCCATAACTCTTCGAAGCAGCCGCGTTTATCCTGAGCCAGAGGTACTTGCCAATGAAGAAGTTATACCACCCAACCCACTCCAAACATAACCATTCCCCAATATCACCGCACGAGAAACTTGACCGCCAGTTCGCCAGTTGAGAATCCGTTAAAAACTGAATTCACGGATCGATTAAGCGAAAACAACTTGGTTTCAGACGAAGATTCGAGACGAGATAGAAATATACAATAACAAAGTCATCACAGATTCGTATTGCATCAGAAACGGTTACAGACACTGTCATCAGTAGGATAAACATCTATCTCGGGGCCGGGGGAGGTCGGGCATAGACCTCCCCCTTGAGAGCATTCAAAGCACAAACTCAAAATCTTTAATGAAAACCAACACATGAGATTGCTATTTATAGTCCAAAAACAGAAGTCACATTCGCCCCTATGAGGAGGTCGAACCTGTAGGTTCGCCCCTTACAGGGTTCGTACTAAGAACTTTTGTTTTGTTCTATATTAACAAATGCATCAGATCCATAAAATGCCCTTACGGTTCACCACAATCTCATGTAATACAATACAAGACTCAACCCTAGTCTATTCGACAGTGACGTCCACATAAAGTGCATCAACACCAATGTCGGTTAATGAAGGCCCCGCAATCAACCAGAGTGCTCCAGTTGCTCTACCACCAGAACCACCATTGAAGACGGTAACTGAGGGAATATCGGCCTAACATACCTTATCCTAGACGATTGATGAGGCAGAAGACGGACGAGCAATACCATAAATTCACTGAACTCCTAAGTCAGATCCATGTCAACTTGCCTTTTATAGAAGTCATTCAGCAAATGCCCAAGTACTCAAAATTTCTGAAGAACTTCTTGAGCAACAAAAGAAATCTCGAGGTGGCAGTCAAGGGAAACGCTCTAGAGTGCACGGCACTACTCCAGCAACATCTTCCCCCAAAGCTGACCGATCCGAGGAAGTTTTCTTTACCATGCTCTATAGGCAACTTGCCTACGAACTATGCCTTAGCAGATCTTAGTGTGAGTGTGAATGTTATGCCCACTTATATCTACAAACAACTCAATTTGGGCAACCAGCGACCATTGCAGCTACAATCCAGTTGGCGGATGGCACCGAAAGAAGCCTGAAGGAGTCTTCAAAAACCTGCTCATCAAAATAGGAAAATTCGTCTTTCCCGTCGACTACGTCATCCTCAACATGGGCGAGAGTAATGTTCATATTATTTTCGATCGGCCCGTTCTTAGCTACTACCCGAGCCACCATAGATATGAGTGACGGGATTCTTACACTTCAGGTTGGGAATAACAAGTTGCACTACACAGCTGGTAGAAGAGAATACGTGCCTGAAGATCCATTTGACGTGGCTCAATTCATTGATAGACAACTAGACTATCAACTGAAGAAAGCCAAAAGCGAAACAATGGCACCACCAGAGGAATTTGCAGTAGGGCTTGACAACACCAAGTGGATAGATGAATACTGGGACAACCATCAAAGGACTAGGTGGAAAAGAAGGAACAGACGAAAGAATAACACCATCAGTGCCCAGAGGCAGGGAAGGAAGCAGTCTGAGCATCACGCATTTTGTCCAGCCAAAGACTTGAAATGTGGTGCTACCGTAGAGGCAGCCCGGATCAGTAGATTACGATGAATAAGTTGAGAGGTTGGTGCATACGGTAGAGACTCAATCAAGAACCATCAGTATGGTCGGTCGCTCTTGATACTTTCTACCACCCAGGTATGCCCTCTCGGCATTAGGACCAGTAGCTTGTTTTTATTTTTATTTTTATTTTCGTTACTAATAAACTATTGAAGTTCATGCCAAGTGGTTTCTCTCAAGGACACATTCATGTCGAGGCAGCTGTGGGGATCAACTGCATGCGGACCGTTGGAAGACAAAAATGGGGAGATACTTATTCCTTTTGACTTGCCTACTTTTTCTTTGCACTCACATATATTATTATCATTAATTTAAAATTGTGTAAAAGAATTAAGTGTGAAGTGTTTGAAACGTTTATAAAATTTAAAACACCTCAAAGCAGTTGGCAAACCGTAACTAAAAATGCAATATTTTTAAAAGAGTTTTTGGAAACAAAAACATTTTCAAACCCTTTGAGTCAGCCCAACGACTTTGCGGGAGATTAGGGAGGTTTTTGGTAGTCAACAGGACAGCCTAAGGTGCTCCTGATTCCTTAAATAATCCCTAACCTTACATGTGAGTATTGAGCCTTATCGAGCACGACATTACATATATTACACATGCTCGTCATTTGTCTTGAGAGATATTCCTAGATTGGCATGGCGCGATTATAACTTGTGTGACTTATGCGCTGCAAGAACACATCAAAGGGGAGTGTATGAAAATGATCTAGGCACCTAGGACTTACCCATTCCGTTATCATTAGCCTTCCATATATTTTCCCCACCCCTAGCCACCCTTCTTTGAGCCTAGCCTTTTCATTTCATTACATCTATTTAGCTCCCACCATGACGAAACCAGGGAAGTGTTGAGGTGTTGATGAAGTTCTTTGGCAATTTTGGGACTCTGAAGCATAGGCCACACGTCAAGAATTTAGAATCGAGATCGTGAAGAGGCTACAAAATAAAGCCATCAAAAGAGCATACCAAGTGTCAAGTAATCATCTAGCAAGCATCATGTGAAATTGGTGTAACCAAAAAAAAAAGTGTCAATAAAGATGCTACAGAAATCAAGGGATCAAGAGAACTTCAAAAGAAAAGTTTTGCAAAGCTTTCTAGAAAGACCAAGTGATCGACCCAGCCTAGTGGAGGCTATTAGGCGGCCCTCGTGCCGAACGATTCACGGGAGTAGGCCACAGTCGAGCTACAAAGTCCAATGAGATATTAGCAAAGCCAACTTAGAAGATCACCAAAGATTCCAATAAACACCTCAAGCACCAAGCCTGAAGTTAGTCATGGTTGTAGACTCCATTCCTACCCTATTTTCCACTATCCCACTAAAATAACCCTTAAAATTTGTGGAGTTGCGATTTGCACCCAAGCCTATGATTCGAGTCGTCCATCGGGTAGCGTTTGAGTGATCACCCAAAATAAAACCCGAGTGAATTAGAGGAGTGAGGAAAAAGGAAAAAGAGGCGCCTTAGGAATTAATTCAGTAGTCTCACCAAAAGCCATGCCCGAAATCCCGAAAGTTTATTAAGTATGAGTCTTAGGAGGTAAGTTGAGCTCGGCACATCGAGTTAAACTTACAATTTTTTATCCCACAAAAATTGCCTAACGTTCGGTTTTGCTTGAGGACAAGCAAAAGCTCAAGTGTGAGGTTTATGATGAGCCCAGAAATTGATATGTTTTCACATATAATTATCACATGTCTTATACTCAAAATCGTGCTTTTATCTCTGTTTTATCAGGATTCATCTTTCTTTGTTGATAATTGCAGGTTCTAAGGTCCGGTGATGAAAATAAGTGAAAACCCCACAAAACGGCACTAAACAGACGAATATTTGAAGACTGTGAAGCCCTGCCAGATATGGCACGGCCGTGCTTACGGCTATGCAACCGTCCCGGGTCAACAAGTCAACATTTCCAAGTCAACAAAGGTCAATTTCTGCATTTCAGGATGTGCACGGGCGTGCCCCATTGCATGGCACGACCGTGCTTTACTCCAGTGTGTTCTCCAAGGCTTAAACAGACCTAGACTGACAAGACGGTTACTTGTACCAGGTGGCATGGGCATGCCAGGGTTAGGAGCACGGGCGTGCTCACCCTACAGACCAGCAGTTTCTACACCAAGGACTCTGCAACAGTACCCCCTGTCGAGCAGGGGCGTGCCAATGTTTAAGCACGGGCATGCTAGTGCTGAATTGCCTATAAATAGAGGCCTCCATCCTACATTTTGAAGCATCCCTTCTCACTCATAACCCCACACTTCTCCACGAAGTTCCTGCCCTCCTTGAGGATTGTAGGTGTCCTTTGGAGCCTGGGATCACTCCATAAACACCTTGATCAAGAGAGAAACAACCCAAAATCATCCAAAACCCTAAAAATCTCCATACAACCTTCATCATGTCTTGTACACAAACCCAACCTTGTGAGCTTGTTTTATCAACCATGCTAGGCTAGATTTCTGTTGGTGTTTCTAGGGTGACGATGGAACCTTGGTATGAATTAATATAGTTTATCTTTTATTTTAAAGTGGTGTTTTGTGTTCTTAATAATTCTTTCTATTCTAAACTTTGTTTAATGATCTAATTAATAAATCACGTAGTCTTTGGTCTTCTGTGTGTCTTGATAGGAAGTGGGAGGACTAATGAGTGTACCCATGGTGTGTAAAAACCCATGCACTTGTGAGCTAACCTAATCCCGCGAGTAGTGATTAGCCCATTTGTGGGTAGAAATACACACAATTAGTGGCTTAAGCCTCTACTATGAAGATCTCATTTAGGGTTGGTACGGTCTTTATACTTGGTCCTAGTGATAAGTCAAAACTTAATCTTGTGACTTAGCTTCATTGTCTATGTGATAGCTTTGGCGCAGGTTAAGGATTGATGAACCCGTGTTGAGAGAAAACGGTCTTTATTTGTGACAACTAACATATTCCGTACAACGATAATGTGATTCTAATCATGTTTTTGAAGTAATTAATGTGGTTTAAGGTTAGTTACATTTAATTGAGCCGTTATAAGTCTTACGATGTCCTTCACAAAGTTCGCGGACGCCCTAAAGTCTTTAAAGAAAGTCTCCGCGTATTTAACGTTAACGAACTGCCATAAGTGAAAATCCGTCAAACTGGACTAACATAAGGTTATTCTATGTAAATACGACACGTATTTGCTATTGACGTGATCAGATGTGAAATCGACGCAAAAAACAGCAAAAAAAAACGCAGCGTTTTGGAAACACGAAAATTAATTGACGCGGGAATCAGACGTCGAAACGCGTGGTTTTAACTGTTATCAAACTTTCAGATAATTTTTTATTGTAAATAATGTCGCTTATTATGTTTAGAAAGTAAACAGATCGTTTAAATGAAGGATAACACAACCGATCTAATTGACGCGATTTAAACGCGTGATCTGAAAGCACACGTCGAATGACGAAAATAACATTTAAATTGCTCGGTTTAGTTATGTTTTTAGTTTTGAACAAAACCGACTAGTTTGAGTGATACATCATTTACCCTAATTGTAAACCGAGACATGAGATGTTATAATGGGTTCAATACGCGGTGCACAACCCATCTACCCTAACCCTAAGTATAAAAGGCACAATATTCTTCCTCTCTTTCATTTGAAAGCAGCCGCATGCTCCCCTCTCTCTACTCTCTCTCTCTCTCTCCAATCTTTCACCTGAAATCGGCCTCCCCTCTCCTCCTGTTACCGCATGCTCCCCTCTCTCTCTCTACTCTCTCTCTCCTGTTACCGCAGTTAACCACCACCATGCTTGGTGGTGGCTGCATGATGATTTTCAGACCCAAAACGGGTTGGGAAGGTCTCGTAGTGGGGTTTTGTTTCGGTTTTTGGAGCAGAAGAGACGGTGACGAGTCAGGTGGTGTTTGGAGGTAGTTAACGGTGGTTATTAGAGGTGGTGCGTGGTGGTTGGTTTCCGTTGGGGGGCTCGACGGGTCTTGATGGCTTCGGACCTGCAAATCGGATTATGGTCAGGTTATGGGTGTCGGTTATAAGGTTTTAAGTGGTGGTTTGGCTGGTGGCTGAGGGGTACCGACGACGGACGGTGGCTATGAAGGCTAATGGTGGTGTACGATGGTGACTTGGGGCTGCCTTGTCGTGGCAGCGAAGGTTGCGGAGATGGTTGTTGGTGGTGGTGGTTGCTGGTGTGGTGGTAGGTACGGCCCGGTGGTGGAGGTTATGGCCTAGAGATGTTGTCGGATTCGGTCTAGCTTTGTTTAGCCCGATTTAGATCTGGTCCGGATCGAGGATGGGCCGAGTCAGATTCGGTGTTGTGCTCGAGTCCCAGTTCAAATCTGGTCTTAACTGTGGTTTTTGGTCGCGGTCAAATGAGTTCAGTTCGGATCAGATCTTGTGTGATAAACCGAGTCAACTCGGTAGATCCAGTCAAACCCGAGTCAAAGCTGGTCAACTCGGTCAAACTGAGTCGACTCGGTCAACAGCTGTCAACGAGTCAACTCGATCAAGCGATTCGGTCAACGCGGCATACGAGGCGGCCGCAGGATACGAGCGTATAACTTTGGTATAAATAATTAATCTTGTATTTATTTTGCGTAACATCTATAACAAATATATACATTTATAATTATAAATACGAACAATGTTAACTCGCGAACAAACCGAATATATATGTGTGTGTGTGTGTGTGTGTGTAACGACAAATATAAATCGTAGTTTGTTATTGAAGCGTGAGTTTGTGTTGTTGTTGTACTATATAGCTATATAAATATGTAAATTTTTAAAAGTTGTCAAAATGTATAAAATCTCATTTATGGAAATTGCGGAAATAGATTGTGGTCTTGTGTTTGGAAATTGATTTGGGAAAATTGTAGACAACATGTGTTGTCTGGTTTGTACAAAAACAGAGGAAACTCTGCCCAAATTTTTATAAAAACAAAAATATATCGAACTGATGTTGTGACTTATTTTTATAAATAACTTTTCCCCAGTGTCTTGAAAAGTGTATGTTATGTAAAATCAAAACGTTTTCGACAATTGATTTATTGTAACAATAATGTTAAATCTTGGACAACATTTTCAAAACCAATAAAAAGTATCCATCGAGCTTCAAATGTGTCAATTTTCAAAGGTTTTCGATAATTAAATAATGCTTGTTGGTCGGATTCATAAATCTTTTAAATGTCAAATGTTTTACATGAAAAAATGTTTTCAAAAATTAAAACGTGATACGTGGCATGATGAGTACTTGGGTTTTGTTGTTTATACACCACTCGGAGTGAGTCCTTGCTACTGTAACCATTTACTCGTGTGTTGTGTGTGTGTTGAAATCGAGAACTGAAGGAATATTTGGATAGCGCTATTGGTGCCTGACAAGGCCCACCCTAATCGATAACGTTGATTATGCAACTGTGTATGCCAATGATGCACGTATTCTGAACTAAGTTGTTATTTCCGAGATACAACTACTGCTCGCGGGGCATTTATTATTAGTCTTGGTTTGGTTATGGGCTCATGGGATTGCTCATCATAGTTTGTAGGAGTTAGCTACTTTTACAAAGGTCACTGCTGGTGTTCGGTCCGCACATGTTTTTGTTGTTAAAATGTTGTTATGGAACTAAAACCTGTGAACTCACCAATATTTTATATATTGACGCCGTTTTAAAATATCATTCAGGTAACTAAGTGCTGAAAAGGTATGCGGTTAGTACGGTGGGATTTGGGATGTCGGACACTGGTTGGGGTTTCAAATATATTTACCATCGGGTTGGGACAAAGACGGAAAAACCCCATGTTTGAACTTCATGTATGTTGTGTTATGTAATGTTTATAAAATAAATATAGTTTGCTTTGATCTTGACTTTGATATACCTTCGAGCATTGCGCCACGTGTTTCCGCCATTGGCGTGGTGTGACAGATGTGGTATCAGAGCCAAGGTTATAGCGAACTAGTATTTTTGAAAAATCTAGACTATAACCGGTTTCGGCTCGAAAACAAAGTTTTCAAAACTAAAACACAACAAAATATTTTTAGAAAAGAAAGAAAACCGTACATGGGTTGTACAAGGGATTTTCCGACCGACTAGCCCATGTGTGTCAATATATAAAATGTTAGAAAATAAGGATAGGAATATTTATGTTGTGTAGAGATCCGATTTTCTAACTAGGGCTAGTTAATGCATATAAGTAGTACATATATTTGCACGTGAGAAAGTCGTGTCACGCTTCACCTTAGTCTGCACTCTTGCACCGATCACCGATACCAACAAGTGGGAAGGACGTTGTGGACTGCAATGAAGAACTCACCCGCTTACCTGTGGACAGGATGACCGGAAGGACTAACCTCTATTGCGCTAATGGATGTCGTCATGTTGTGTATGTTGTGAAGGCGAAGAAAGTCTAGGTCTTTGTTATATGAATCCTTTGTTTTGGATCAGGAAGCTCAGAACTAGCGGGCACAGAGATTACCTGGCAACGCAGATTATCATTACGTGTGCACACGTAATAATAATTTAGGGTGCACAGTATCCTTGGTGGGCGCTAGGGCCGGGTTTGGTGATCTCTCCTTGTCTTGTTTGTTCTTGTTCTCTAGGTTTAGACTTAGCTTTTGATTGGCCAATGGGTTAAAAGGGAGGTCTTGTCGATATCCGTTGATTTTGATCCTCGCAAACCCAATGAGCTTTCTTCAACATTACCTCTAAGGTACGAACACAGAAGAGCTCGAACGTCTACTCATATGAGTAATTTGACGTGAACCCTCGCTCTAGATAGGAACGGGAGACGAAAGCTTCCTTGTATAGGAGTTGAATGCCTTCGTCACAAGGTCTTTCTCAGAGGAGCGCGGACGCACGAGGATGCACTGCCTACCTAAGAGACGAATGTCTGGTACGATTCTTGGAATGCTAAACCTGGAACCTAGTGAAGACCTAGGGTGCGTCCCTGCAAAACCAGTGCGTTTTGAGCACGGGACCCTGTGTGGATCAGTATTGAGACTCATGGCCCGTGTGCTACTGTGTTGTTACTGTGAGTAAGTCATTATCGATCTAACTCATGCCCAAGTTGTCTTCAAGGATCAGGTGTTCTTTCTCCAATTGGAGGACGTAATCGACTACGTTAAGAGGCTTAATCATTCTTATCTATAAGGCTCGATAGCCCACGCCTGAATCGACAAGGGCGGTTGTTCCTATGTGGTTGTGGACTGATTGTGAAATCAGCCAGCCGTATCGCACATCTGCGAGTTATAAGGTTTTGCTAATTTTCGATGATGTCGAAAATTTCGGCCACTAATCAAGACCCGCGGCAGCGTTTGCCAGTGTTATGATGACGGCGTGTAGTGGAATAGCAAGCCCCAGCCGGCGTTCGGCTATGGACTCATTCGGAAATGTATACGATTAACCCATGGGAAGCCACTGTTCGATGTATGGAGTGTTCACGTGTGGTACAACACCCTTTACAATGGCGTTGGATCGTATTCTGGAAGATGATTCGTGATAGGCTTAGCAGATTGGTGCTTATGTCATACTACTTTCTTGAGGTGCAAAAGTCATCGTAAGACTCCAACCTCTCTCCTGTTTGTTTATCGGGGATTATTGGAAGTCTCGCTTCAGTCGATGAACGCTCGAGTAGGTTTGATACGTGTGTTGTGCCTGAATCCTTCATAAATCCTAGGGAGCGGAACCACACTTCGGTAGTCGTAATCGTAAAGTGTGTGTTTCGTAATTGCCAAATGTCGCAAGATGCCTTCTACTGGCATTGAAACCCCCTCGAGACTCAAATGACTGACTGCTGGGAGCGGTCACGTTATCCTGTTATTTCTAATTAATCCATGGAACGACAATTCCATTGCTCCTGTTGCAATGTTGAATGTCAACGACCCTCGTCACGACGACAAGACTAGTTATCGATTGGGGCAACAATTGATGCGAAGTGTTTTCCATCAGTCCCCATAGATATTGAGACGTTGCGTCCCCTCGTCTCGGTGGTTTGTAAACTAAGGTTGCGAGATCCATTCGTTATGGACAATGTGACCTGTCGAGCCTCTTTCGTATTTCGATACTCTCACTGCGTGGCCTATCAAGAAGAAAGTCCATCGGCCTCGCTTAAAAAACGGAAAGGAACTCAATCAGATGACTGTCGATGCTTGTGCCAAGAGAACATGGAAGAGTATCCCAATGAGAAGAACGACTTGGCTGATTCCTCGGAGTCCACGTCATCTCCATCTTATCGTAATGTCTCGATAAATCATGATCCTTCTACCTCTACTTGCTGCTTTTTCTCGTTGTGACCACTATCATTGATATTGGGAAAGATGTTGGTTGGTTTTCTAGGGCCTAGGGATACTATTTACCACACGTTTAATAACCACGGCGAGTCTAAGGCTCCCACCAAGCCTGTAGTTGTTGCTGCTATTATTTTTTTTCTATGGCTCTTGTCGAATTTGATGTTGCCGTTGATATGGAAGCTCCTACTGAGGTCACTAACATTGATGTAGACGTCTTTATGACCCTTGCCAAGCCGCTATGACCATGTCTATGTGACGGTGGAGTTCGTTGCTGTTAACTCCATTTTCTTTGAGGCTTTCATTGAACCACTCGTTTTCATTCCTTGGGCTCCTGCCAAGACTAATATTGGTGATGGTTCTCAGGCTTGGGTTGAGTCAGTAAATGCTGCAGTTGCCATTATTCGAGTGACTAATATCGAGTCTATGGTTGTTCTCTCTAAGAACAATATCGGCTTGATAAGTCTGCTAAGTTATGTGGAACCCCATCGTTTCCCATTTCTGTTATGATGACGGATGCCCTTGTTGACCCAGTCGTTCCTACCAATGAGTCTATGGAGTATAGGTTTGTGGCTGAGGATACGAATAAGGATTCCGTCACCATAAGTGAGCTAAAACGCACCGGGATGCGTGCTCACCGTAATGGAGCATCTTATAGCTATGTATAGTGGACTCGCTAGGTTGTGTGCCATTCGGACTGTCGTGAATCCACGTTGTGGTGTTACCCCTAGCGATTGGGCATTCTTGTAGTTGCACAGTCTTGCCGACTGCGTGTCCATGTGGTTGCGTTGCGCTGTCAACGATGCATGTCTGTTGATGTACTACTCCTAATGCGGTATTCCCTTGTTGATGTGTTTCGCAGACGTGCTACTGTAATTACCCATGTTGTCTCTGCTGTCGTGATGCGCCGTGACGTATTGCTACAGCTGTTGGAATGACTTGATGATGTGGTGACTTGTCGTCTATTTCACTCTGGGTTCCCTCGAGATGGAGACACCAACCCCAAAACCCCTCGTTGCTGTCGTTGTTCTGCTGATTGGTTGTGCAGTGCCGACATCGAATGTGGGATTTTGGGTGTCTAACGGACTTTCCGGGAGTCATACTAAGGCACTCTAGCCTTAGCGTTAGCACTGTATCTCCCTAAAGTCCGAATCTCGTGGTCGTTTGAGTAATTAACCGAATCATGTGTCGGCCCTCTTTATATGCTCGCGCATTTCGTGAGCATTACCTCTTCAAAATCTAAGGCATCAGTGACGCCATGTCTAGCCATAACCTTTTACGCGCATTTTGGTCGATTAACCACACTCAAATCATTTCGTAAAGAAATCCCATGATCCACACATGACGGGCGAGGCTCGTCTTTGAGATAAAGGATTTCGAATGCGTCTCGAACCCTAAAGGTATCAAGTGATTGTGAGCAATATTATGACCCATGCCTTTTGGACTAGCTAGAGTTTGAAAGACTCATCTCATTTCTTGCTCATCCCACTGGGTTCGTTCGAACGTCATACTTGCCGACGTGTCATGCTGATGATTATGGAAATCACATATTGTGAACCCAGTCGTGGTGTGTGCATTGGTGGAGTCCCTAGTACATGACTTCGGTGATTTTACGAAGCGCCGATTCCAGAAGGGCATGTAGCATTGTCTACTCTATAAGGGTGCTACCCACCCCTTATGAGATGGTCGATCAACTCAGCCCTTCGATTAATGTTGTTATTCCTTTAATGGTAGGTTATCGTGTCTTGGTGTTGTTGCGCAGGTTCTTGGATAGTGGAACCACTTCGACCTTGGGTCGATACTGGTGTTCCCAGTTATCCTTTAGTAGCATTGCTCGCACTGGGGGCAAAATCCCTTGTCTTTGACAGACACTGTTGGAGACACCATAGTAATGTGAGCTGCCAGGTCAGTGCGATTAGTACCTGACTAATCAAGATGAGCTCGAAAGCTTACACATATTGCACCCATATATGAGTCGTTGAATGGAGATGCCTTATGGGAAGGCTCCAGACTATTGCTTTGTGTGTGCGATCCCGGTCGTTGTTGTTTGTTTTAAGTAACGACTTTGGCGCATGAAGCCGTCGAGCCAAAAACGTGAAATCTATGCCAAATGCATTCATCTATGACTAGATTTCACCTTTTTCCTCAAAAGATCCCGAAAATATGGAACCTTCAGCTAGTGAGGGTTCCGATTTCAAGACTCCTTTCACTCAGAGCTTTGCATAAGGTCAGATAGTCAATTCAAGGGCGAGTGGCCTGTATTATTCAGAATTGGCTTACTAGGTTGTTGATGCCGATAGGACACCAGTGCCCGTGAGGCACATATAACAGGACAAGTACTGAATACCCTTGTTTTGGGTAGCTACCGGTGCTCTGTATACCATTTTGGTGGAGACCAGCGTGTCGAGATGTTGTCGGAACCCTATCCCCTTTTGTTACGGCAACCATATCATGATGATTCATACTACATCATTCCCGTGTTGACCAATGTGATGAGGTGATGTGAGCCACTAGTCATTTGTGTTTAAATCGACTTTTAATTCTCGCGGATTGTGGAATTGTACAGCACGTGTGTCGGATATACACTGTTTACTGTTTGGGGAACTTAGGGGTGAAAGTGACGCAAAAGCTTCGACCTCCATCAGTCCATACTAGGCGCCCTAGTACCACTAACCACAATCGCTCATGCGAAAGGTTGTAAGTTAGTGCATAGTGGATTTCAGTCCATGTGAGGACACAGGAAATACCATCCGCTACTACAAACAACCTGGAGCGTCCTCGAGAATGTCAACTGCTCTGTGATCTGGTAGCTCACCCGGTTAGTGAGATTTGAACGAGCGAATCTAATGGTCATGTCGCCCTGAGGTGTCCTATGGCTGTGATGGGACACAGGCAATGATTGGTCAACGTTTAGAACCCTCTCATCCCTTACTCATTTGAAGTTACAATATGAGGCATATTGATAGCCACCTACACTCATGGAGAGTCGTGGCTAGACACTAGATGCCAACTTCTACAATATCGGATTGTAGAGGCCATCCTACCTCAGGGAAGTTTCCTTGACGGAAGTGTACCGTATTGACACGGTTGATGTCTGTGGCACATCGAATTCGTGTGTGATTCATCGCTTAAATTCCCTATGTGATAGGTAATCATCACCCCAGCGTTCGGGTGTACTGCTCAAAGCCCTTTGGAGAGCATACGTTCACATCTCTAGTACGTTGAATGACAGACGGAGATAGACACATAATCTGGTTTTGAGTTGTTCGAGAGATGGCTAATAAATCTTGCAGATTTGGACTTGCTTGGATGAGATGCGCAAACTATTGAGAAGTTACACGTACAAGGCGCATGCCTTAAGAACATCGAACTGGTTAATAGGCTTTCACTGAGAGTTATACCGTGAGAGGGTGTTGACCGAGCCTGAAAATTTTTAGTAGGCCAAATTCTTGATAGTATAAGGGGTTCTAGCATAGTCCGTACACTGATATGATTCCCTAACTATTGAAACTCGCAAAAATATGATAGTGTACAGTTAGTTGTTTTCGTGTTTTCGCCTATTTTCTATTTAAATTTTAATAGATTAGCTATTCTTGATTGCCGATGATGGAAACCTAATCCATTGTAATCTTACTTCTTCAAGAATAAAACGCCGAAAAAATAAAAAGGACAACTAATTGTAACTTGTGTTTTTCCCCGGGTCAAAAACCGTACTTTCTATCAAGTACAAGGGTGGAAAATGAAACATTTTCAAGTATCTGAGTCATCATCTGAGTCGTATGTTTAAATCGGGTTAAAAAACGCATGTTTTGAACCTTAACGGGTCAAAAATGTGAGATTTGGTGCTGCAGGGGCATTTTGGTAATTTGTGTGAAATCATCATGCATTTAGAATCCTAATCGCTTATAGCCTTAGGCGATTACCTCCAATCGCGTGGTTGTTTTAACGATTATAACCCTAATTGTAAGTACTTATATAAGCGATTAGCAACATAGTGTGTAACGTGTGTTGAATCTTAAGCGATTAGGTGTAATCGCTTGGTGCCTTCAGGCGATTAGGCCATCTAACACACGATTAGCTCTACAATCGTGCAACTGTAGCCCACGCGAATGTGAAAGGGTGTAAAAGGGGGCCTTAGTCATCTGTTCTTCATAACTTTCAAACCAACGTCTGCTACTTTGTTTCCCTCTCAACCCGAGTATAATCAAACTCTTGCCCGTGTTTTTTTTAACCTTGAAACTTGATCTACATACCAAGGTAAGAAACCCTCAAATTTTCAGGACCTAAACGTTTATTTAAAGGGTTAAATCCGTTGTTTTTGAGCCGAATCCCTAGGTTTCTTTCTCTTAATCATTAGGCCATAAAACAAGTTTGTCGATGATGATTGTTGATAGGGGTTTGATAATCGGTTCATGGGGAATCCTTTCACACTAAAATAATTGATCTAAAACATTCAAAATCAGAAAGCACTGATTTTGAATGATTATGAACCCTAAAATACAAAACGGTTAACTGACCCGTAATACGAACCTATTTTTGAAATAGTGTTGAGGGGTTATGCTAATCGGCTACTGTAGGTTCCAATGCAACCAAAATCAGAACCAAATTGACCCATTGTAAAAATTTGGCAAGAATTGGTTAACTTCTTGAATGTCATGCGATTGGCATCCCAATCGCATGAACATTTGAGTGTTTAGCCCTCCATTTTTACTAATCGCCTATTGATGCTAGCGAGTGGACCTAATCGTGCTCTGTTACTAGCGATTACATTGCTAATCGCCTGTACCTCCTGTTGACCAATTTTCTTGTCAAACTTAGTCCGTTTTTGTCCGTTTATCATATCTTGAACTGTTTGTGATGATCTTGTCGTCTGTTTGCCTTATAGAATCATGCAGTTACGGTACGTCGGCCAAGCACAACTGTCTTGCCTTTCTTGCACCTGTAAAGAAGCCGGAATGCAAGCGGTTGAAGGCGTAATCGAATACTTGAAGCGCTCGAAGATAAAGTATGCTATATCCACGGACTATGCGGCTTACAAAGACATTCTTCGGGAATTCTATCAAAATGCTAGGGTGGACAACAGCACAATTCCAGCTACTATCAGAAGTACTGTGCACGAAAGGAAGTTATTATCACTGAAGACTTAGTTCGCGAAATTCTAAGTTTGAACATGATAAAGATGATCGATCGTGTTCGATTCCATTTTGATACGTGGTGGATTCCTAAGGATGAAGTATACTGATGACGTTCGTGCGCAGAAGATGCTACAGAAAGGGTGTCTACCTCCAGAGATAAAATATTTAACGCACGTTGTGTTGAAGTGCATCGGCCCTCGCAAAGGAACTTTCGATGCGATCCGGGACACTTTAGCATCGCGATTGTGGCGTTGACGTTGAACAAGCCGTTCAACTTCTCTGGAATGATCATGCATCATCTAAAGAAGTGATTCTGCAGAAAAAGGGAAAGAATTCTTTCATTGTCTATCCTCGCTTTCTGCAGATGATCCTTGACAACCAGATACCAAACATGGTGAAGCGTGTTGAAGAGTTGATTGATATAAAGAAAATAGATGAAGCTGAGTGAAGAGAATGCTGCAATACAAGAACAAGCCGAAGTCAGAATATCCACCAAAGTCGTCGATTGTATGCATTTCTAGCGAGAGATAATTATGAGGCACCTCCAGGTAATAGGTGGAGGCATGACGACAGTGATCAGAAGATGATGTTCAGATTCACAGACAAGTGTTCAAAGATGATAATAACATTGGCAGACCTACTGCTGAGTTGGGAGCCAATGAACCGGGCAATACGGGTGATGCTGAACTGAGACCGCGATGATGATATGTTTGATTCTGCGTCTCTGGATGCAGATGCACCATCCAGTTCAGGCAAAGGAAAGGATAAGTTGGATGAAGGCCGGTTAACATAGAAGACGTTGATGATGATGATGACGACTCAGAAGCTACAGAAGATGATTCACCCGATGTACTCACTCTAGAAGAGGATAGAGCTCGCGCAGCCGAGGCGAGAGATCTTGCAAGAGATCCCACTTTCACTCCAGGTAGTGGTGATCTTGTTACAGATATCGATGCTGAAACTTAGCACGCCTCCTCCTCGGAAAAGACAGACGACCAAAGAAAACAAAGTTGGTAGGGGTCAAAAGAGAATGTCAGAAAAGGCAGCTGCGCGATGAAAATACTCCTAAGGGATCGAGGGGAAGGCGTGCGACCTTGAATCTCCCAGATACTTTTGGTACTTCTACTTCCTCTACCGTACCAGCAACAACAGCAGCAACAGAACAACAGCAGCAGCAGCAGCAACATCTTCAGTTCCTCTATCTTTCAGTTGCAGCTATGCCTGCGGCGTGACTATGTCAATGCCTTCCTCGGTAGTCTTCACTGAGCCAGTCTCAGTTACCGTTGAAGCGACGAGTTCACAGTTAGTCTCAAATCGGTAGGTGATCGAATCCGGAAGTTGAAGGAAGTAGCGAGATCGACAGCTGCTAAACCTTCAGGCCAATCCTCTTCTTCAACTCCAGCAACGAATGAACAACTTCAGCGCCATGTCAGCGAACTTACGGCTTTAGTTGCTGCACAAGCGCGTGAAATAGCTGAGTTGAGAAGCAAAACGCCACTATAGAAGAGAATGAAATGGCGATGTTGGAATTGTATTGGCGAGACTATTACTGCAAACACAGATTTGAGAGCTACTGTCGACGCACTCACTCTATCTAACCAGCAGATTTTGGAGTCGAACAGGCAGCTCATGGAATCACACCAGCAACTAATTCAGTCTAACCAAAGTGCCTTGCAAGACTTACAGGTGTTGAAGAGAAGTACAGTAATCTCCAGCTCGCGAATGTGAACAATGAGCGCCGAATCACCAAATACAGGAAGCAAAACTCAAGGCTGAGGACAAGGTTAAATGAGTTGACTGGAACTCAACCTAGACTCACTGGTGGTTCGGAAGCTGGAGCTAGTACTGCTGCTGGTGATGATGATGAGGATAGTGAAGAAGATGACGATGATGAAGAGGACGATGATGAGTCTGATGACAATGATGATGGTGATGGTAAAGGTGATGGTTGTGATCCTGGAGCCACAGGCGGTGGCGGATCATCGGGTGGTTCTGCATCAAGACGCACAAGAAGGGTCATGATCGCATAGGCAATGATCCCGAAGCAGGTTCTTCTGCTCAGGGGAGCCTGCACCTATGATGAGCAAGATTCAAGAACTACGTGATAAAGTGAAGAAGAAAGCGATAGTTCAAGTTGAATACGTGGAGCCTTTGAATTGTTTATTTTGCTTATGATGACGAAGGTAACTTGCTCCCACACCTGCCATGCCTGAATATGATCTGGAAGAAGGAGAGATACCTCTGAGATGACATCAGAGGATATGGCTAAAGTATACGGCTCTGCATCTGGAGAATCTTCCAGTGCAAGTCAGAATGTGCCTCCTGAGATGCATCCAGAGAATAATGAGGTGGATCTCGAAGACGGAACCAGCGTGCCGACTCCTGAGTACGTTGTGAATGACTCGGGCGCTTGATTCCAAACATTGATGAAGAAAATGGTACGTGAGCCGAAGAGAAACTGAAATCTGACTCTGCTGAAGTTCCTGATGAAGTAAAGACACGACAAAACAAAATCAGAGAGCGTTATCCCAAATGGTTCAAGCCGAAGAGAAAAGAAAACCAGTTGAGCGAGCATCCATCTTCAAGAAGAGACTGTCGAAGATGTCGGGCAATGTGATTAGTTGGGCGTACGTGAGTCACACGAGGATGCTTGGGGTGAAATGGCAAGAGGTGTGTTGTACTTTGGGAATACAAAGACATTCTGAGCCTGCCATTCTAGTACATTCGTGATTTAGTTCGTCTCGATTATCCGTTGTACAAAGAGAAAGCTCCTCCTCTTCAGGGTTTCAACACAAAGCTAAAGCGAGAAAGCTCAGAGGGATGGAAAGATTTTGAGCCTCAGTATCCCAGATCATACCAGACAGACAAAGATTCATCCGTTCACTTTGAAGCGTATCTGGGAACACAAGATCAAGCCACCGAAGTGTGTCTCAAGGATTCCCATCGTTCCAGTTGAGCAAGACTTTTCTTCCAAGTTGTTCCACTGGCATTATGATGCAGCAACTACAGAAGCCGTGATTGTCTTGAGCAACAGTCCGAACCCGTGCAGAAAGATAAGGATTTGGGATCCTATGTGGTTGATCAACTGCTCAGAGAAGGACGTGGAAACATTGTACCAGCATCCGATCATGCATTTACCTGTTGAAGCCGATCAAGCCTTGAAGTTTCAAAGAGTGATCCGGTTCTGCTACGCCAACAAAGTTCATGCAGGATGCGATTGGTCGAGGATCACAAGGATAAGAACAACATCAAGCTGAAGATGAAGACAGAAGATGCTGCTTGTCATTTTGTTTAGTTGTATTTGTTTCTGCTTATCGAGTCTGTAAGGTTGTTTGCTTTTGGTATAAACGTTGTCTTTTGGTAATTTCTGTACGTATACTAGCCTGGTCCAAGGGGGAGTCTGTTAGTACATGATGTCCCTAGGCTAGTATATTGGTTGTTTGGACGTAGTTCGGGGTGTTTGGAGACGTTTGTACGCGTTTCGGGGTGTGAGAATGCCTATAGGCGATTAGCAGTTTCTAGCATGCGATTGGACCCTAATCGCTAGTACTGTTCATGCGATTAGGGGCTATACCATATCACTGTAGCAGGCGATTAGGCCCAATCGCCTGTTACCAGATGCCCAATTGCCTGATAGCTGCTGGTCGTACCCGGGAGGTATAAATAGGCCCATTCTCAACCCTAGACCTTAGTTCTTGCCTCACACACTCTCCAAACACCCTCCCCTGGTCTGAGACGTCTGATTTGATCCCTGTAAACACTCGAGCTCTGTTTTGGTGATTAATCTATAATCTTTTGACCCGTGTGTGTGTAGTAATTACTCGTTTATCATCGTTTCAATCTCGTATCTGTTATTAGAACATATTAGAGGGATTCCGCACCTCTGGTATAAACCCCGTGATTGTCGGATTACACGTTCGCCGGTCCTAACACTATTATATCGGATTGTAGTAGTCACTCTACCTCAAGTTCGACAAACTATGTACACTAGCCTGGGATACTCAATTTGAGATGAGTATGGCTTGTCATTCTCGGACAAACTAAATTTACTTGACGGAATTGTTCCATGTTGACACGATTGATGTCCGTGGCACATCGAATTCGTGTGCTACATCACAAGAATTTCCTATGTGATAGGAATTATCAGCCCAACGTTCGGGGTGTACCGCTCGAAGCCCTTTGGAGGGCATACGTGTACATCTCTAGTACGTTGAATGATAGACGGAGATAGACACAAAATCTGGTTGAGTTATTCGAAAGATGGCCAATAAATCTTGCAGATTAGAGACTGCTTGTATGAGATGCAAACCTATTAAGAAGTCATACGAATAAGGCGTAGGCCTTAAGAACTTCGAACTCGTAATAGGTTTTCACTGAGAGTTATACTCTGAGAGAGTGTTGATGAGCATAGAGATTGTAGTAGGCCAAATTCTTGATACTCCAGTGGCACGAAGATATCAATCAAAATTGGTCTCGTGACGATTAAGCTCGAACTATCGCAAGAGCTTAGTGGGACTCTTGACGAATTCCGCAAGTCTGGCCTGAGGAAGCATTGACAATTCCTCGACTGACGAAAGTCCGTTTGACGTTAAGCTTTGCTGTTTCGGGAAGCCGATAGATGTGTCAATTTGGGATTCCAAGAGCTTAGTCGCAGTTGGATCATGATAATGGGACAAAGACGGAAAAACCCCATGTTTGAACTTCATGTATGTTGTGTTGTGTAATGTTTATAACAAGGTACTCTTTTCGACATCTTAATGAAATGATCTTTTCTAATTAAATATAGTTTGTGTTAATCTTGTCTTTGATATACTTTCGAACGTTGCGCCACGTGTTTCCGCCATTGGCGTGGTGTGACATTATTTTCTTTCATTATTATACTGCCGCACAATTAATAATAGACCACTCACTTTTTGACAAGTTAATTAAATCAAGTAGGGGATGCACGTGTTCTGGTTAGTCACGACTCTTCTATGATATTAAGTGGTAACTTGTTCGGTCATGCTCCGGCCACTGGCAAGTTATTCATAAAAGTTTAACATAGTTTGATGTCTATATCGTAATATTGGGAGGCGGGTAATTCTGGGTTGAGTCGACACAGTCACGAGTCACTTTCTCTTCGGTGCTGAGAGGTGAGCTTACCGGTTCGGGAGACCCTCACAATAACATTAAGAACAAAGTTGTTTGTACAGTTATGCGAGAACAGTCACCTCTAGAAAATGCAGTAGCAATTCTAAGTTAAGCAAAAGTGCGCAACTCGAACACACCACTTAAAATAAAGATAACTATCATCATACCATGTTCCATCTGATCCCGAAGCAACACCATTGTTTTTTCATTGATTTCCCTTAAAAGTTTGCATGTCTCTTTTTACTTTACTTTTTCTTCACGCAGTTTAAAAAAACTCTTTTTAAGTAATTTTAGGAAGCTGAGTAGTAAAAATCGTGTCCACGGATTCGATACTCGGTACTTGCCCATTTCTATACTATACACGTGTAACATCCGGCAAAAATCGATGTGCTTGCGTACGTAATTAGTATATGTAATTAACGGTTTTAAGTGCATATTTAAATTAATTGGATTAATTTAGCCGTAGAGAATAGCAAATTCCCCATAAGATGCATAGGGATGCACGTGTTTAATGTTGAAGCATGATGATATCATGTGCGAATAAACTTGTCCGGAACGGACGTTGGTGATTACCCGGTAAAAACTAAATAAACGAAAATGATCCCGGACACCCAGGATATAAAATAAAGGGTATTTTCGGTAAATATAATGTGTTTTGGAACTCCAAAACCATAAGTGAAGACTTTACATGCAAATCTCCCGGTAACGAATAAAGTGCGCGTATCGCACCCGATACGCGTATAACTTATAATTTCACCCAACGAAAGCTTAACTAACCAACCAACACTTAAACTAGGCTATGTTTAAGGGTTATTTGAGGCTACCATAATGTCCGAATAACGCATAAATAAAATCCGATCAATACCCGAACGCTAAGTGTGAAGCATAACTAATTATTTAGCAAATGTTTTGTGTTGTGGACCCCACCAAACCCACCCCCAAACCGTCCCCATCCCCTTACCATACCATAATCCTTCTCTTTTGTACAAACAATCTATAAAATCCATGGAAGATTATGGAGGTATGGATAATATATTATGTAAGATCATGAGTACTTGTTAGACTCATAAAATCTTCCATTTCCTTTTATACAAATCGGCCAAACACCCTCTTCAAATCTACCCAAGATTATTCTAGTACAATATATCCATATTATAAAGGATTATTATCTTTGGAAGATCATGAAAATATATAGGAGATTGGATGATCATATTATAAAGGATTGCGAGTACTTGAAGATTACACATATCCTCCTTTTTCTCTTGAAAACTCATGGCTCAAACACCCTCTAAAATCCATCCAAAGCTCATCCAAGATCACCTAGTACAAACATATCTATAATATATGGGATTTAAATCTAGTGTTAGATCCTTATAATCTTGGAAGATTGTTTGGAAGATATGAAAGGATTATAAAGGATCATATGGCATAACACTTGATCAAAACACAAAACAATCTCTTCTTTTCTTTCCTTGGAGCCGTGAACAAGCAAGCACCCACACACAAACTTTCTTCAAGTCTAAACACTTCAAATTCCTTCATAAACATCCATTTTCCAAACCCCATTTGTGTGTTTCAAGCTTGGAGCTTAACCACATAGGAAGAACACACTAAACCCCATCAAAATCAAGCATTTTTAGCTTCCCTAGCCGCTAGTTGTAAGTATTCTTGATCTTGTCCTTGTCTTTAAAAGTTTATGTTTATTATCTAGAAGCAAGTTGTACAATGGGTTAACTTGATAAAGCTTTATATGATAAAACATATGCTTGTTAAAGACTAAAATGGTGTTATAAGTGTGTAACAAGGGCCGAAATTTTGGTGATGGATATGTATTGTTCTTGTAGTTTTATAAAGTTCACAAAGAATTAAAGAAAATGGTGATCTAAATATAGCTTGTTATTGGAACTTGAATAAACTTAAATATGGTTTTAATCATCATAACATAAGCATCTAAGACTATATATGGTGTTGATTTTGTTAGAAAACAAGTGACATAAACTTTACATCTTCAAAGTCTACACACTTGAAAAATGTAAATTGGACATGTTGAACAAAATACACTAAGAACACCTATTATTATTCTTAATGAGATGATTAAAGACTATTAAAAGTGTTGGAACATAAAAATAAACTAACATGACAAAGATGATCAAATAAAGTCCACTAGTTTAGTAGAAAATTGTTAATCTTGAAAGATTGAATAGAAAAAATGTTACTTTATAAGTTAAAGGACTATTTTAGTAACTTTAAAAGTTGAGGGACTTAAAATGATATTTTTAGAAGCTTGTATCTAAAAATATAACTATGGAAAGTTTAGTTTCAAAAGTGTAAAATGATAACTTTCCAAGGTGGATTTGGTAAATAATAGCAAATATACATATGTATCTTGCATAAAAATGTATTTTTATAAAATGGAATTTTATAAAAATATAGATTTTCTAACATGTTGGAAATATATAAAAACAAAGGTTTTTATAATAACGTTAGAGAAAATAAAAACTTGGTGAAAACTTGTATAAAAATGAACACTTTTATATAAATAGGAATATAAATGTGTTGGAGCATTTTTATGTATAAGTAACCAAGTATTTGTATTAAAAATACAAATGTATTTATAAACTTCCAAGTAAAAATATGTAGGAATTAAAAGGTGATTGATTCCAAGAATACACATATTGTTGTAACTTGGAAAAATTGACTATATATATATATATATATATATATATGTGTTAAGTAATCGGATTTGGCGTGTTAACGGAGTAAGACGTAAAAACGAACAAATAAGTATTTGTATTATTACGCCTAATGAGAAAACGCGAACATATATTTTAAAGGACTTAAAATATATAATCCGGGTGAAAAATACATAACACTTTCCTAAGTGTTGGAAATTTATTCGTGGGAGAAAAATAACGTAAATAATCTAACGATTAAACGTTTAAAACAAGCGTATGGACTTGACAAGGAAAATATATATTATCGAATCGACAAGATCCTAGTATATTTATTTAATGGGAAAGTAAATATACGGTAAAGTGAGTCGAGTCGAGTGAAGAAAATATATATATATCGAATCGACGAGATCCTAGTATATTTATTTAATGGGAAAGTAAATATACGGTAAAGTGAGTCCAGTCAAGTGTGGAAAACGTTATGTCGAGTCGACAAGACCCTAGTATATTTATTTAATGGGAAAGTAAATATACGGTAAAGTGAGTCGAGTCGAGTGTTAAAAATATTATATCGATCGACAAGATCTTAGTATAATTATTTAATGGGAAAATAATTATACGTCAAGTGAGTCGAGTCGAGAACAATATTATACAAGTTAATTAATATTCATGAAAGTATAAATGTAACTTGTAACGAGGGTAATCCATCACCAACGGACCTAGAACATAAGTTTAATTAAACGGGGAATTATATGTAAATGGTGGTGTTGGGAGTTGGGTGTACAACTTGCCGGAAAAACACACGCTATAGACTTAGTGACTTACACGCACTAGGACGTTCGTAGGTGCTTGACCACGGACTTGCTATTCTCTGCTATTTGATTGAACGTTGTGCTTCAGGTGAGTTTCACGGCCCCTCTTTACTGTTTTACTTGGGGGAAGGATATGTTTGTGTCACAAGTTGAAATGTTTTCAAAGGTTAAAATGTGATGAGTGGCATGATGAGTACTTAAGTTTTGTTGTGTGTTCGCCACTCGGGGTTGAGTCCTCGCTACTGTAACCATTAATTCAGGGAAACGAAACCGAAGGAATATTTGGATAGTACTATTGGTGCCTGACAAGGCTCACCTCTAATCGATAGCGTCGATTATGCATCGGCGTATGCCTGGGGTGCACGTATTCTGAACTAAGTTGTTATTTGCCGAGAAACAACTTGTGATCGCGGGCATATTTATTAGTCTTGGTTTGGTTATGGGACTCAAGGGATTGTTCATCATCGTAGTTTTGTAGGAGCTAGCAACTCCTTACAAAGGCCACAAATTGTGCTGGTTCTGCACAGGGTGTAAAAATGTTGTTGTTATGAAACTAAAACCTGTGAACTCACCAATATTTTATATATTGACGTCTTTTTTAAACATATCTTTCAGGTAACTAAGTGTTGAATAGATATGGGGCTAGTGCGGTGGAATTCGGGATGTTGGATACTTGTCGGGGTTTCATCTATTGTTACCATCGGGTTGGAACATAAACGGAAAAACCCCATTTATGAACTTCTTGTTTGATGTTTTGTGCAATATTGTAACAAGATACTCAATTTCGACATCTTAATAAAATGATCTTTTCTAATTAAATATAGTTTGTGTTAATCTTCACTTTGATATGCTTTCGAGCGTTGCGCCACGTGTTTCCGCCATTGGCGTGGTGTGACAACACGATAGGTGCGCTTGCCTATTGTGCTGGTTTAGAACGTTGAGCAACTATCCTTTTAAATTATAAATTTAAATCTTGCAAGTGTCTTACTGTTTTCTAACTTACTCACGTGCCAAGACAGCCTCGCTGGTCAATAACCCTATGACCCTAAATACCACTTAATTGTGAGGGTAAACTTGATTCATACAGGTAGAGATGCTATCCGGGTATTCCACTGCTGCAACAATTTAAAAAAAATATGAACATAAATTAAAGGGTCAATATTTTGAATATATTATTAATAAAGTTAATATAAAAGTATTTAAAACTCCCATATGACATCCTCTCATACGTCAGTGATATTCTGAGGGAGAGTTAAAAAAGAAAAGTAAAGAAAAAAGGTTCCCCATCTTTATTTTTTGTTTTTTTCTTTCTCTGGTTTCTAGTTTAATATAACCTACAATTGAGGTTGAACGGATCTTAATCCTCAGGGGTTTATTATGATCATCTAAGTCTAAATCTAAACATTAAAATATATAACAACTAGTTTATTTTGATCATCCAAGTCTAAATCTAAATATTAAAATATATAACTACTATTTTATTCCCTGTAAGCTTTCTTGTATATAGACAAATCTAATACGGAGTATGAATTGATAAAATATTTTTATCTATAAATGGAAAAAGCCATTTTTTTCGGATTTTTTTTATAAAGTGTCAAAATTCGATAACTCATAAAACATACTTCTAATTCTATGTGACAAAGTTGTACTGAAACTTAAGTAGGTAACATTAGTGATTTTTTTTCTTTCAATATTTTAGTTACAACTTTAGGGGCCTAAAGAGACAATGTTCCAAATTTTAAAAATCGCATAAAATATATACATATGCCATATTATTATATTCTCATAATTAAAGTTCATATTATCATAACTAAGAGCCTAATAACTAAAGTCAACTAATTCTCTTATCAATAAAATATTAGACTTATATAAATACAATATACCATAATATCATATTCTCATAATTAAAGTTCATATTATCATAAGTAAGAGCCTACCAATTAAAATCAACTAATTTTCTAATATCTAGGTATGTCAATTTGATCTCTTATTCATAATTTGATTAATAAATAATGATTGTTTGTTACTGAAAAGTAGAGTTTAGTGTTATTATATTAGTCTCGCAACACATCGTCTACGTACAACCTTTGTCTTTTTTTTCGAGCTTCGCCGGTGTGACCAACAAACCATTGTCACCACATTGAAAGTTTCGTACTCCCCGGTCTCACCAACGAACCACCACCGACACTACATCCTTGAGTGTAAGTCGTTGTCTCTGTCACTGACTGCTATCCTGACCATTCGCAAGATCATTGAATAAGGTCGTCATCTTAGTTTCACCTGTCGTAACTTCTACATCAGACCGGTGTTCGACTTAAGTAGGTAACATTAGTGATATTTATTTTCAATATTTTAGTTACAACTTTAGGGCCCTAAAGAGACAATGTTCCAAATTTTAAAAATCGCATAAAATATATACATATACCATATTATCATATTAAGCCCCGCTTACGGCTGTGCACATATGATGCATATATGTGCGGGCCCTTGGGGGGCAAAAGTAAAGTTGCACTAATTCTAACGTTATTTTAGTGATTTCGTGAAAATAACGTTAAAAATCCCTGACGCTTAATCATGCATCATGTGGTGGCGTTGATAGCGAAAAGACAATGAGGTACATGCATCAATCGGGTTTGTCCCAGTTGCTAAGTGTTATTTGCCTTATGTCCAAGGCTTGACACAAAACCACTATTGAGCCGGGGGTCTCCCTAGAAACAGCCTCTCTATTCCCACGGGGTAGAGGTAAGACTGTCTACATCTTACCCTCGTCAGATCCTACCTTAGCTTTTGCTATTGGTGGGATTAACTGAGTATGATGATGATGATGATGATGACCATATTATCATATTCTCATAATTAAAATTCATATTATCATAACTAAGAGCCTAATAATTAAAGTCAACTAATTCTCTTATCAATATAATATATTGGTATGTCAACTATTATCAAGTTAATCTCTCATTCAAAATTTTATTAATGATTAATGATTGTTTGTGACTAAAAAGTCAGCTTTAGTGTTATTATATCGGTCTCAAAACACATCGTCGACATACATCACAAGTAACTTGCAGTTCTGATCACAAGTATAACATGTAGTTAATTGCACAAAATATATTTGAGTTTTACTAAGTTATAACATACTGCATTTGATATTTTTTTCATAATAATGATTTGAACTTAGTTGTTTGGAACATGAAAATAGCAAGGAATTTGAAACTGAGCAATGATCTTGAATACAGAAAATACATAAACCATAAAAATTCATGGAATTTGATCTCGTGTAAACATATATTTAGGTTACTAACTATAACTTAATTGTTTTATAACTTTATTTATTATATTTTATAATTTGAAAGAAAATAACCCTTATGTGTTTTTTTTTAAATTCAAATGCCTATATTATTTATAATGTTGTTATGTCATTACCCCCGCCGCGAATCGCGGGTTCCCTACTAGTATATATATATATAGATAGATAGATAGATAGATGATGTCCGCTTGATTAACTTTCAATCAAAAGATAAGTTTATATTTTTCTAGTTGATTAAACTTCACTACTTAAGCTAACAAAATAGAAAGCGGTGATACAATGCAAATATGAGAATATGAGCCCAAATTAGCTGTCCACGTACAGTTAGGCTTATTAATGGGCCCAATCATTTCAAATTAGGTAAGTCCATCACCAATTTACAAAATCACTTATCCCTATTTCACTCAACTGGAACCCTTTATTTCTCTATCGTCATAAATCATCCGATTATGATATTGACTAGATAACATGACAGTATCATGGTCCTAAATGTTATTTGACATGTAGTGTGTGAGAGAAGTAAATAATGACACGCATGTTGGTATGGATCCTAACATATGAACAACCGACACCCAAGTACAATGTCATCATAGGATGACTAAGTATATGTTAAGACGTAATTGTCTTAACAACAAATACCATCATGAAGTTTCGTACGGATCACAATAGTTGGTCCGGGGAAAGTAAAAAAAATAAGGATAAGATGTGCAAGGGTCGTATGTAAATTAATATAATACTCTATAAAATATAATTACAATATGTAAAGGAAATAGAATAAAGAAAAGGAAATAATTACGATGCCTAGTAACAACAGAAAAATGTAAATACTAAAAAAACAAAAATGAGGAAGAACAAGGTTGTGACTGAGACTTGTGTTCAATATGAATCTCTTAAAAGAGTCTTTCTTTAGAAAAGAAAAAAAAACCCAGTTTTCACTATTTTTTCTGACACAAGAAGCAATTGTTTAGAAGATGGAAATTTAGTTAATCCATCTCATCCAGACTAATCTATAGTTTGACAAGGCACTAGTAACAACTTTAGGTAACAATTATGTCCTTTATTATGGTCTAGCAGGGAAATATATGATTGGAATCATGTTGATTGGACTATTTTTCATGGCATGTTGCTAAACATTTTCTTGAACGTTGAACCAAACAGTCTTGTGATAGTTAAAGAAAAGGAACATGCGTCGAGGTCGATAAAATGGTTTATGCATCAATACTTACCGATATTAAATACCAAGCAACAAGCATGGGTAGAAAACTTTGTGTGAAAGTTGGATGATTCCTTGAAAAGAAACGTCGACATTAAGAATCTCAAATGAACAGCTACCCCTTTTTGGAGATTGATCCTCTTAAAGTTTATATATCGATTTTAAAATTTTAAGCAATGTAAACAATGTAGATATACAATGAACTAATAGGGAGATACATCTCTAGCTACAATGGTTGGAATTTGGAGGTCAATAACCAAACACATAATCACAAACCTTTCCAACATATCAAGGGTCACGTATATGCTAGGAGGGCAGGAGGATGGGTCCGAGCGAGAAAAAAATTGGTGGATACACTTTATTTTCAAAACGTTACGCCAGCAGACATACATTCGGCTGTCAGAAAACAAAACCCTGATAGTCCCTGCATTTTACGAGGCATACATAACACAATAACCAAGGTTAAATATTTGTTATATGGCGGCAAGACTCAAATGCAGGTATTATTATTATTATTATTATTATTATTGTTGTTGTTGTTGTTGTTGTTTATTATTATTGCTATGCAGGTACTCGAAAGCACATTGGTTGAAAAAAATTTGTTTACTTCACCCGGTAGAATCCCTCGACAAATGCGATCGAGGATATTTTGTTTGTACATCCCACCTCACACATATTATGGCATGCGTTCTCGCATGTGCTGATGATTGATGCGACCTACAAAACGAACGAGCATAAACTTCCGTTTGTTCAAGTTGTGGGTTTGACATCAACATCCAAGTCGTTTTGTGTCGCTCATGCATTTATCTTCAGTGAAAAAAAAAGGATAACTACCTATGGGTGCTACAGAGGCTCAAAGACTTGCTAGAAGATAGTATAGAGCCCCATGCTATAATAACTGATTGTGAGAAAGCGTTGATGAATGCATGCGACATAGTATTCCCAGTAGCTTCGAAGTTGTTATGCAGGTAATACATATTATTATTATTATTATTATTATTATTATTATTATTATTATTATTATTATTATTATTATTATTATTATTATAGCGACTGTGTAAATCTTCATCTCTGGAATTTTACGACCACTGGCTAGACCGATTCTACAGACGACTATGTTAGGACAATCGATCTGGTACATATTATATTAATTTAGTTTAAAACGCATGCATACACACATTAACAATATCTTTGTGCCATCTTTTACAGATGTTTTTGAATATTTAGAAAGGGTCTGGCTCAGTGACTATAAAGAAAGGTTTGTTTCCGCATAGACAGACACAAACTACAACTTTGGTCAGTATACGACCAATAGAGCTGAGAGCCAGCATTCAAGGTTTAAGATGCACATTAAGAGGCCTAACAACTCGCTTCACAAACTGGTGATGATTGTAGACGGAGTGGTAACGTCACAACAGATAGCAATAAACCACTCGTTTGAAGAGAGTTTGTCGGTGAAAAGGTGCACCATTACATACCGATTTTTGAGGACCTACTAAGTAAAATTTCCCATGCAGCGATCGAGTTGTTGCTAACTGAGTTAAAAAATATAGAGAAGTTGAGGGAAAGAAGAAAGAGTTGTGGTCACCAGCTTTTCTCAAGTTGTGGGTTGTCGTGTGCATGTCGATTAGATTCGTATTTAAATAAAGTTAATACCATTACTTTATTAATTATTATTATTATTATTGAATACAGGAATAAAAATACAGCTGTCCGAAGTAGACATCTTCTGGACACGACAGAATTACCAACCGGAAGTAGTTGGCGGGGAACGCGACCTTGCGAGTGAGTGGGAAAAAGTTAAAGAGAAACTACAGTCTCAATCACCACGGATTCAAAGAAATATGTTGTCAAAAATAATGTCGGTGGTGAATCCAAGTATGACTGGCTATCAACCTCTTGAGGTACAAAAAAATACTCGCGGGCGCCCAACTACAAAATCACAGAAAAAAACAAGAGGAGGATGCGAAAGAAGATGTTAGTATTATTATTATTATTATTATTATTATTATTATTATTATTATTATTATTATTATCATTATTATCCATTACAGGAGGACAAGCCTGTTAGAAGACGTAGGCCATCAGATCCAGCTAAAGACAAAATGAGTATATGTGATGAAGATTTTCCACTGTTAGTGGGGGACAAGTACATACATAATCATTCATACATACATACGTACACACCCCCCTAATCATGATTTCCCACTGTTTGGCGGTGACAGGTATAAATTGGCGATCTTAAAATTTAAGCGTTGGCTTCATCCCCTTTATCGACAGTTTCTCACGCACATTCAAAATGTTCAGCTGGATGATAACTGTGGGTTCCGATCTGTAGAAGTGTCTTTAGATGGGGAAGAGGAAGACTGGCATTTGATCCGCCAACTTCTTCTAGGAGAGATGACGGGTACACGCGAACTGGAGTGGTTGATGGTTCTCAACAGATGGAGAGATGGCTGGTACGACCACATATACTCAACAATAAATTGGGCGGGAGGGGGACAAGCGCCAAACACAAAATGGATGGATATGCCTAGCACCGGATTACTGCTTTGTCGGGCATTTGGTGTGGTTCTTCAACTCTTCGATGCTAATGAAGCGACCACTTTCTTCCATTTGTTCACTCATCCTGATGACCTATCTGAACATCGTATCATATCGATGGCCCATGTGAACACCAACCACTTCATCATGCTTCAGCTAGCAGAAGACGCTCCAATGCCACATCTGAATGGAGCATGGTTGACTTGGGTACATGAACAGGGAAACCCATGGTTGGCGCTATATAGGGATCGTCTAGATCAGGGACATAGGCTACATCGAAGTAATACGAGCGGTGAAAGATAGTGGTTTGACTTAACTGGTAGTCCGGTGTAACGTTGTTTTTAGAATGTATACTGCTTTATTAAGTAATTTTTTTTTTGCTATGCTATTTTACCTTTACAATAAGAAATGAAAAATATTTTTTTATAAAAAAACTCAAACAACATGTTTCAAACTAATAAAATACAAAAAAAACCAATTTATTTATGGGTCGTATGGACCTAAACGGGCCGTAAAAGGGCACCATCTATGGGGCGTATAGATCCTTACGGGCCGTAGATATCTGGAGACTGGGTCGTAGAGGCCCTATATGAGACGTATAGACCTCTACTCAACGGCCCGTAAAGGCCAATACGGGCCGCAGTTGTTTGGGGAACCACCATCAATTTGAATCCCCATAATTTGGGGAATATGTCTGTATAAGTTATATATATTTATTTGCCAATAGGGAAACCAGCGAACTGGTAGCCCAGATGGTCCCCATATTTGTCATAAGAGTGATGTGTGTGTGAGTTATAATAGATCGAACCTCGGCTAAAGCCGTTCTAATTTTTTTAACACATACGGCCCGTATAAGTCTTTACGGTCCGTAGGTTCATCTGAAAATTTTAAGACTCTGGTCTGTTGTTTCATTTGGTCATTTCCCCCCAAACCCTACCCTTTTCGCCATCCACCACCGAGGAACACCACCACAACCCTCCACCATCCTCCACCACCATAACCCTCCATCACCATAACCCTCCACCATCCTCCACCACCACAACCCTACACCATCCTTCACCATCCTCCACCGCCAACACCGTCAACATTACCACCGACCACTACAATCCACAACCCTCCACTGTCGTCAACATCACCATCCACCACAATCCTTCAACAACACCACTGTCGTCAACATCACCATCCACCACAATCCTTCACCACCATCTTAAAATCAGGTATGATTTTTTTTTCTGTTTTTTTTCCTGTGGGTTTTTTTCATCTGATTATGTTGTTGTAGTTTGAATATGTGAAGCCAATAAGCCATCAAAGTTTCAGAATTCTGTTTATTTTTTTTTCTGTTTATTTTTTTTCTTTTATTTTGTTTTTGTGATTATGTTTTCTATGATTATGTTGATGTTGTATGTGATTATGTTGTAGGATAGTAAATGGCGTTTGTTTATATGGTTCTTAATTATACTACATTAGATAATCGTGTATCGTATGTTGTAGTGTCAATCTTTATATGGCGTTTGTTTATATGTTTATATGGTTATTACTAGCTGATTACCCGGGAGGGTCCCGGGGTTGATAAATCTAATTTTATGTGATAACCTATTACAAACGGCACAAGTTAACTAACCACAAAATCTTCCAATCATTGTATGTTCACAGTATTCTAATCGGTAATAACTCATATTCCCCACAAAATCTAATTTTACGTGATAACATGAACACTTTGTGTGTTTTTTTCCTGTATGAACGAAACCCCACAAAAAATAGTCAATTTTTTCTCCGTTTTTTATATAGCACTATGGTACTCGTTGGAAAGATAATAAAACGCTCGTTAATTTGATGTAATTTTTTTCTTTAAAAAATCCCGTATATAAAAGATATAAACGTTTAAAAGTTATAGGAGGAAATATGAGAGATAAAATTTTAAATTTATTTTTAAATTATTTTTTCCTAAAATAACTCAATTTAATTAAAAAGGAAACAATTTAAAAACACCAAAAACTCTCCATTATGATGCCACGTGACACAAGGTTGAAGCCTCCATTGCACGCCACGTCAGCAAAAGCCTTTTCTTTTATATATATATATAGATGTTGTAGGATACTAAATGGCATTTGTTTATATGGCGTTTATTTATATGTTTATATGGTTATTATGTTGTAGGATAGTAAATGGCGTTTGTTTATATGGCGTTTCAAAAGAAACGCCTTAACTAATATAGTTTTGGCGTTTCTTTTAAAACGCCTAAACTATATAGTTTTGGGGTTACTTTTGAAACGCCTAAACTATATAGTTTTGGTGATTCTTTTGAAACGCCTAAACTATATAGTTTTGGCGATTCAAAAGAAACGCCTAAACTAATATAGCTTAGGCGTTTTTAGGCGTTTCTTTTGAAACACCTCAACTATATTAGTTTAGGCGTTTCTTTTAGTTTTGGCGTTTCTTTTGAAACGCCTAAACTAATATAGTTTAGGCGATTCTTATGAAACGCCTAAACTAATATAGTTTTGGCGATTATTTTGTGATCATAGTACAACATATATACATATAAACTGTTTAGGCATTGATTTTGGGAAACTTGTAGACAACTTGTGTTGTCTGGTTTGAACGAAAATAGGGGAAACTCTGCCCAATTTTTTTCTAAAATATTTGCTTTTGCAGTTATGGAAGATGAGGAGGATGAGCCCATGGTAGGGGGTGGACGACTCCTTGGCAGGGGGACCTGCGCGACTGGGACTTCTGCAGATTCCTGCCAGAGACTTACGCGCACAAAAGGTTTCAGAGGTTGTGGGGTAAGAAAGTTGCTTGATCGAGGGAGACTTCTTGGGACTCTCTTAGGGAGGTCCAGGGGGTGCAGCGGAGATGGCACGACAATGGATTACTATAGGTAGCCCGTGGGACAGGTTATTTGACAACTGCAACGCGCCGTCACATCGGCCGTTGGCGATAGAATTTCTATCCAGGTTTCGCTATCAGCCTCTAAAGGCTGATGCGAATCGTGAGCGACCTCCGCCGGAGATCTCGATTTTCATTCTCGGCATTGAGTATGGTTATTCTATGGATGAGTAGGCCGTGCGCACCCAGTGGTACGATCAGGAGGAGCTTGTTCAGGTATTATTATTATTATTATTATTATTATTATTATTATTATTATTATTATTATTATTATTAATGTTAATGTGAATGATAATGATAATGCTTAGGATGTCTACACTACAGATGTTACTACAATGCCTGATGATGTGCTGTATGCGTGGTGGCCCACCATCGGTGGTCCAGAGTTCGGGCACCCGAAGCAGAAGTATTATCATTATTATTATTATTATTATTATTATTATTATTATTATTATTATTATTGTTGTTGTTGTTGTTGTTATTATTATCATTATTATTATTATTTATTATTATTGTTATTATAATTATTATTATTATTATTATTATTATTATTATTATCCTGTGTAGGGAGAGTTGTGCAGGGCCACCAGCATTCGTGACCCCGTGATCCTTCGTGACCCCGTGATCCGTTACATTCACCGGTACATTATCTATTCCCTCATGGCATGATGCAATATTAATGAGCGGGTAAGAAAGATGGACCTATTCTACTTATATTGCATTATCACGGGCACGTTGTGTGCCCTGCATCAGTGCGTTGCCGAGTACTTTGCCTCATTTCCCGTTAAGCAGGCGAGGTCGAGCATCGCATGCGGGGGGATGATCAGTAGGCTCGCCGTGCGTTGTGATGTCGGGCGATATTTCACTTATGTTGACGACCATCTGCTGCCGCTGATACCTCCCAGGTATTGTTGTTGTTGTTGTTGTTGTTGTTATTATTATTATTGTTAATGTTAATGTTTATTTGTTTTAGCCCATTAAATCTGACGACGCTGCATGAGATGGCTTGTGCAGGGAAGACTAAGGATAAACCACCCGTCTACTATCTGATCAGTCTGGATAAAGAGCCATTTGTACCGGAGCCGTTGGTACAGCATGGCCTTGCAGGTGATGCAGTTGAGGTTCAGTTGCGTCATGATATACGTTAAATTATACATATATAAGTCCCCGGTTTTACTCCCGCTTGACGCGTTTTCGACTGTAAATTCGTAGTTTTGGTACTTAATCTTGTACTTCTGTTTTTGCAGGTCCTAAACGACGTATCAAAGATAAAGTTGAAGAAAAAGATGGATTTCTGGGCAAAACGGACAGTTTCTGCACATTCTGCAGGTGTTGCACGGCCGTGCGCACCAACTGCACGGCCGTGTAGACCCAAGTTAGTCGCTGCACTGCCAGTGCAGACGAGAGTGCAAGCCATTCCAGATCAGCACTCTCGTGCAACTTCTGGCACTCTCGTGCAGAACCAAGTTACTCGGAAGCACTGCTAGTGCAGACGAGAGTGCAAGCCATTTCCTGATCAGCACTCCCGTGAAACTGGTGGCACTCCCGTGCAGACCAGATCAACACCCCCTTGCAGACCCTCTGCACTCCCATGCAAGTCCTATCAGCCCACTTGCATGCAAACGTCATGATCAGCCCACTTGCATGCTGGCGTCATAAAGTGCACGGCCGTGCCAGATCTGAAAACTTTATAAAACAGAGCGGAACGCTACTGAACGATTATTGGGTGATTTTGGGGCGATTTTCTGGACCTGTAAGCTGCTGCGAAGCCGATTAACAAGCTTGGGAAACAATCCAAGTCCATCATCCTCATCCAATCCATCATAACCTTGCTTGTTTATGGTTTGATTCTTGACCTATTATTCTATCAAATCTGATTTTGAAGCTTTGTTATGTTGTTATGGTTAGTATTTGTGAACCTACGGGTAAAAACAATAGTATAAATTAGTTATAAACAACCTTTATATGTTAATCGTATTTTGTATGAATTTGGTGTTTTTCACGTTCAAATCTAGATGAACATATTGTAAGAAGGTTCTGTTATTGTTGGATTCATGTTTATGGTCGTGTGAGTGTGACGATTATTGTGTTGTGTTAGTCGGATACATGTTGAAAAAACCGTCCGATTAATCAATCAGTAATGAACTAGTTAACTTGTTAATGTGTTCATACCATGAAACTGTAACCGGTTATTGGTTTGGTTAAAGTCAGGCGAATAATAATCAGGAATGTTTATTGACACATAAAAAGGTCTTAATCGGCTTAATGGTGTTGTTACTAATCTTTGACGTGGTTGATAATCTTTGTTAGTTATTTTGGTAGAAATGACGACCTTAGTAGATTTGTGTTCAAAGTTAGTAAAATAGAATAGTTTGTGATATGCTCTACTTTATGCTAGTCTAGGTGGTTGTATTGTGTATTCGGTATTGTTTTCCTTGATTAGTGAGGTTAGAAAACTCCTAACGGATGACTAACTTATCTTTAGAAGATTTGCATGAGATTATATCAATAGCTCGCTAATGAACAATTTTAGGTGGTTAACGTGTGATTATCGTGCTAGCTTTCCGAATAGTTGTCATGTTAGGATTCCCGAAAGGGATACTAATTGTCTAGAAATGGGAATGTTGATCTCACGCCTTTACTTCATATGTTATATAGTTGACATGTTTGGGTTGTTATTATAGTATATTTATATATATATTTTCTATTTGGAGTCTTTTATATATATTTGCTATGTTTTAGTTTAAATTAGTTAAAACAAACATTCACCTATCTTTCTTACCGGTAAATCATTGACAACGGTTCAGTACAATCGCTTCGCGCGCGTCCATGGATTGATACTTGGTTCTTATCTATGCTTTACTACATATGTGACAGGGTGCGCTTGCCCTTTAATGTGTGTTCTAATGTTAATATTAAAATCATTTTTATAAATTTAAAACGCAAAGTTGTGAGCGTACGTGTACGTATTTATATGTGCGTTTCGCACACAACAAGTTTTTGGCGTCGTTGCCGGGGATGCGACGAGCTTTTGGAACGGCCCGAGTTACTCCTTTACCCGTGTACATGCTTGTGAATATCTGTCGATACTTGTTTGTTTGATTAAATTGTTTGTTTATAACAATCTTTATTTCTTCAATTATTTGTTAATAGAATTGTTTCTATTCTTTATTTGATTAATTATTTGGTTGATATTTTGGATTGATTATTTATTGGTCCGTTGGTTTGCATATATGTTTGTTAATTTATTTGCTTATAGATTTTTTAATGGTTATTTGTGAATTTGGATGTTGATAAATTTGATTGATCTATTGTTGAATTTATTGGTTTGTGTATAAATTTGATTGATTCTTTTTTTGATTTATTTGATTTAATTGTCCGGATTCGGACTAATTGTTAATTTGAATGTTGAATGTTAAATTCTTTGTTGATTTTTGTTCATATTGTTTATCATGTTTGTATAGTTATGATTTTTATGTGTATATAGTTTTTGTGTGTATATATATAATGGAAGCCTAGATGTGTTATATTCGATGGTTAGAATGCTTTTATAAAAGGCTTGGGTTAAGAAAATTTGGGAAATTTCTTTAAAATAAAAGTGGATTTAATAAAAACAATTTTCTGTGAAAAATGCTTCATCGCGAGTCGCAAAGAAGCTGGGCTTATAATTTCGCTTTATATGAATTCCTAATTACCCCGGATTTTATCTTTTATTGTTCACGATACGCAAACAGGATCACCAGAATCCTTCGCGTGACGTGAATAACCACTATCTTCCGTTTTTTTAAACCATTTAATGGCATCCATCATCATTTCCATCCATTATCATTTGTTATAAATTATTCGGTGAAAAGGTTGTTTTCGCGTCAAGCAAAAAGACGGTCTTTATCTTGTTGCGACGAGCGAGAACCTTGAGTCATAGTATTTACTCACGCCACGTGAGAAGCGGTCTATACTTCTTCGCGATGCGCGCGTGACTCAGACTCCGCTGAAAATCTTGTATATTCTCATATTTGTATATTATCATATTTTTATTTTTATTTTTTCATATTTTTATAGTTTTTAGTATTTTAATTTCTGTATATTTTTTCTATTTTTCTTAGATTGAGTCTATATTTATTTTTGTACATTGCGTCAGTCTAAGCGTAGGGATGGTCGATGTTCTTTTCATTGCTCGATCGATCTTTTCGCCCGTACTCAATCTCCATTCGGGTGAAAGCGATCTTAAAGAAAATATTTTATGAAAATAGTCATTCCAAGAAGTTTAAAGTCCATATGGACGGGTCCATAAATCAAAATGGACTAAGTTTGAAAGTCACCGGGCAGCAATCTAAGTTATTCAATTTATGCCTGTATGACCCGGAGGTGGAAATACTTGAATTCCACGCCCACGCGCGTAACAACGCGTGGAAATGCGAGTCCAACTATTGAATCGATCACTCATGGAAAAAATTTAGCTATCTGCAGGGGCAGAAATGTCCTAAAGAACTTCATAATATTTCTTGTTTTTCTTCATTTTTATTGTCTAGATGTGTTAGTTTTTAGTGCAAGGAATTGGGGATTTCTTCATAAACATAATCTAAACCCCGAATCCATATTATGTTTTGTATTTTATTTGCTATTATTTATTTTTATTTCAAGTTATTGGATGATGAATTGGTTGAATTAATTTTGAGCGGATATGATGATATTTGTTTTGTCAAGAATGTTGTCACTGCAGGAAATTGGGGAGCACCAAAGAGGATGCTCTACAACGTTGATTCTCCCGGTTTTTCTTCAACACCAGGAGAGTTTTAGTCTCTCTTATTGTACTATAGTTTAGCTATTCATAATGCTTTACTATTTTTTGAGTCACATTGGGGACAATGTGATGTTCAAGTGTGGGGAGGGTAACGATGTTAACTTTACTTAGCTTGCACTATAGTTTAGCTATTCATAAGGCTTTACTATTTTTTGAGTCACATTGGGGACAATGTGATGTTCAAGTGTGGGGAGGGGTGTAAACTATGTTAACTTTGCTTTGCTTGTCCCAAGTTTGTGCAAAAACTCCCAATTTTTAACTTTTGTGGCTTAACACTTATAAAATGAAATACACACAAAAAATATAATAAAGCAAAAGCCATGAATTTCTTCATAATATTTGTAAATTAATACGGTTGGTTGTGCTTTAGGAAGTGTTAGATTTGATAAAAGCGTACAAGCCAAATGAAAAACAAAAGAGTTTGATAAGTGTGGTAAACAAAAGAGTGACAGTATACTGTATTTTTACACTTGTACCCATCCCTTCCATTACGTGAGCATTCTTTTTAAGCCTTTAACTGCTTTTTTAATACTTGCTCGCTATATGCAAAATATGAGTGCGCCGAATGGCTTATGTGATTTAGAACTTGTTAATAGCATACTTTTCGAGATCATATATGTATGGATTTGTATGAAAATGATTGAGGCACTTACGATACCCTTTTGATTTAAGCCTTTTCTTTTCGTTTTATCTGTTTCCCGCACCTAAATGTTATCCACTAGTTAACCATGTTGAGCCTATATCCCGTGTTTTTTCTTATTTAACCCACCATTTCGCCTACTATCCAAATTTAACCTTTTACTTTTAAACCTTTTGTGTTAAAAGCTCGGTTATAGTTATTACTTAACAAGTATTCGTAGTTATTTCCGTGCTATGGAAAGCTGTCTGAGTAGACATACTTAGTTCGTTTTCAGCAAGCATTAGCGTCTTGTATAGTTATGTTCATGTTAAAAAAAAGAAGAACAAAAAAAGAGAAAAAAAAAAAAGAAAAAGAAAGAAAAGAAAAGAAAAAGAAAAAAAATCCAAGAAAATACAAAACTCCCAAACTAGAGGGTTCGCAAAGTGAAATTACTTTCTTGCCCATCTATGATGCATTATATAGTAAGTATAGATAATATAACAATTGGGTGGGTTACATTGTGGATACATATATGTCTATAGCCGGGATTTATCGAGTCGTTAATGTGTTTATTATGTAATTAGAAGTTTGGGCGAAATTGGGCTTGTATGTATAGTTAGAGAATTGGGCTAGAGGAGTTGGACCTTGGGTTTGGGTCCAAGATATAAATACCCAAACCCATGCCTAATTCCGCAACCTTTAGAGTCATTTGCATATTACTTTCTCTTTAGAAAACTCATTCTCTCTAGGTTCTCACTAGGTGTAACCATTGATATTGCCATATTCATACAAATCCTAGTGATTAAAGTCGATTAGATCATTGTGCTTCACATTTATCTTTTGGTTTGATCTATTGTGTGTTTGGTTTCCACACAAACACGCGCGAGTAGAATATGGGAATCCGATTCCTTGACGGACCTTCAATAACCGAAGAACATTTTGAATTTGCCAAATGATCCAAACATGATTATAATGTATAAAAAGGTGGGATCGGAAAAATTGATCTCTGATCAGGATTTTCCAATCGATGCTTTACCTTTTGCACTTGCAAATGCTTCTCCAATAGAGCAGAGAACTATGTTGGGTGAGAATCTGTACCTACTAGTGGAACAGTGATTGTTGTGGTTTATATATATAAATATTTCAAGTTTCACAATCTGGTTTTAAAAATGGAATCACCAAGCTAAACCACACAACACGGCAGTGTACCGGTCGTAGTGTAGTAAAGTCGAGAAGACCGAGTATCAATCCGTGAACACTGATATGCAACCCTCGATACTAAACCTTTGTCGAGTCCTAATCTATATTAAAGAGCATGATTTTAACTAACAGATAACTAAAACGAAAAGTAAACAAATAAAATAAGACAAGAAATAAACAGGCAGCAAGGACGAGAGATCAAAGAGTAAACGCTAACGAAAGAAAACAGAAATAGGGAAGATGGTTGCCTAGACTAGGATTCCTAATGATAAAGCTGAAAACTAACGGGAAATGGATACTTGAATGACTACCGGGATCTACGGGTATAACCGACTCGGGAAACACTATAGTATCTAGATCTCCTCTCGGTCTCACTAGAACAATAAATGAATCCTAAGCAGTGTGAAGCTCACCGAATAAAGAATGGATCACCTCTCGGTCTCACCAAACATAAAAGTTTACGCACCTAAAGATTAGATCTCCTCTCGGTCTCACTAATCACGAAACACCTAACGGTATCAAGGGGTGAATCTATTCCTAAAGGTAATTGTTTGGGAAAGCGGATAAAAAAAGATACCGGGAAAGAAATTCACTCTTGTGCAATATCTAACCAAATAAACCAATAAATCCTAACAAACCCACAACCTATCTCCTCTCGGTCTCAAGGTAGGTGACAAACCCAAAACGATGTTAAATACAGAATTTCTAGATCCTAAGTCAACAAGTCAACCCATCAAATCATCACACAAAGCAAATGATAAAAATATGCGACTTTTTAGTTTAAAAACACCAAGTAAATAAACCATAGCCGCATACGGATCTAAAAATATAACACCAACATCATCCAGGTGACAAATCACAACAAAAACCAATAAAGTCTAGATTTTTATACATAAACGAGTCAAAACAAGTAGCCAAATACCAAAAGAAATCAACTAAAATCAAGATACATCCCAAGTCTAGACAACCAAGTAAAATCTAGCCAACCATAATAATGAAAAAAATAAAAACAAATCTATAAGGTTCACAAATAAAAATCATAGCGAGACCAAAATAATACCAAACCGATAAGTACCGTAGTCGCCGCCCTTCTTTGTGACATTCAAAATATTTTTTTTCCTTTTCTTCAGTTACTCTCGCCTCTAACTATTATTATTATATATATATTATAATATGAGTAAAGATCTTGTACAAATTGTTTTTTGTAAGAACTGTGAGAATCAAAGGAGGTATTTTTTTTTTATTTTCTTTTTCGAAATTTTTTTTCTCATATTATTAAACATGTATTATAGTATTGAAAACTAAAAAAAAAAAAAATTGGTGTAGAGTAATTACGTGTAGAGTAATTATATAATTACTCTAGTGTAAACTAATGTATTTATTTTAATGACGTAATTACACTAAAAAATATTAATTTTTTTTTGTATTATTCATCTAGAAAGTATGTTTAAGCACATAGGAAAAAAATCTAAAAAAAAAAAATTTACCCCATTTAATTCTCACAGTTCTTACCAAAAAAACATTTTGTATTTGATTTTTGCTCATTATAATATTATTATTATGTATTGTTTAGTATTGTTTATATTATTATTATTAGAATCTCAGTGTCACAATTCCAATGTGACATTCCTTTTTTTCGAACGTCACACCCCGCTACTCTCCTATTCTTCTTTTCTTTTTATAGACAACAGCCGCCAACAGTATGACACCTCAGAAAAAAAAGGTCTGGATCTCCGGGAATGATTTGAAAGAACCAAAACTAAAAATAGGCCTAATTCCTTTTGGTGGGCCGGCCCAATCTCACTTTTTCTTTGTTGTGGGCTGCTTTATATTGGGCTTAAGTCCAACCCAAATCATCTTTACTCGTTCGTTTTAAACTCAATGTCCATCTCGTTTGGGCACAGGCACAATAGTTCCTACAACACAAAAATTTAGATAAGACTCTAGTCCAATTTAAATATGTAATTAGATGACCCATTCAAATATTAAAAATTTAGTGCGTCTAAAGTTAACTTAAATGCCCCGTTTACACTAAAAACCTTTAGATAACCAAATTCGAACCATTAATGAGTAATATTTAATAAAAACTAACCCAAAAACTATTTAAAGTATAGAGAATATTGATATAAATATATGTATATTTTAGAGCGTATCAAACAGCTGAAAGCTGAGTTAACAGCAAAGGTAACTGGAATGCTTTTGGAGATGGACCAAACAGAGGTTCTTCACTTGTTGGAATCACCAAAATAATTAAAGGCTAAGGTTGCAGAGGCAATGGAGGCCCTCAAGAGTGTCTCTCATTAGCATGGTAGTCCTACTGATCAACTTGTTGCATTATCCTTGAATGATGGCATTGTTTCCTAATTTCCAAACTAATTGAAGTGCGTGCGTACTCATATTATGTTGGTTTTGTTTTCGTTGGATTATGTGATTTTGAAGATTGTTGAACTTTCTTTTACAATTATCTTGCGTTTGAAACCGTTACATCTTAAAAAAATAAAAAAAATAAAGTATTACAAAAAAAATTAATTTTATCTAAAAAAAATTGAGATTTTAAATTTTTTAACTTGTCTTGTCCTTTTCAACACACTCAGTGGGTTAACTTTTGTCAGTCGGTTTAAATATCAAAGTTTATTAAAATCTTAAAATTTTAGTGCAAAATTTTCGAAAGGCATAGTGTGGAGTGAAAAATTAATTCATTGTTCTAAAAAAAAAACCAAAATTATTATGTGTGTGTCACAATAATAAAATTAAAAAGAGAATCGTATCTAACAACATGTCTCACATTCATCCCTATTAAATGGCCCATCCTAATCGTACCATAGTTTGCTATACCCAATGGGTGACATCCTAACACATAACAAGTGACCAAAATGCAACAAACATCACAACCCCACTTGCAACGCAAGCCATATCATGTCGCCTCACTCTCCTCTCCATCTTATCCTTCCTCTATCCTCATTTCAATATACTCACCATATCTCACTCTCTCCTCCCTTTCTCCTCCACCTCCTCTCCCCCGTCACAAGCTCTTGTAGAAGTACCATACTACCCTTTCCACTCAAACACTTACAAAACACATCTAACACTATTAAACTCACCGACTCACTGTTAACTCTCCACGCCCTTCGATAAAACCCTGCATATGACCTGAACATTGCACGTGACACACTCATCATCCTTAACCGAAGCAACAACCGCAAAGGTCAACTCTGTTTCGTTAGTCAACCCATTCGATGAACCAAAACCAGTTTTCCACTATATAAATTAACCGCTCGGTTCAGGGTCGGGTCAATTATTATCCAACTCAACAACATATTATAGTGAATAGGCAAACGAGAAATAAGGATGCGGCCTTTCGATTTTTTGTCAATACGTTCTAGGATTGAGATATTTTCATTACACAATTAACAAATAAACCTTTTGTATAACTAAATTTTAAGTTTGTATTATGATGTACAACTATCTTCCATGACATCTTCACTTCACTCACCACCTGATTGCCTGATTATTTCATGTTCTCGTTGTGTATTGTCGACTCAGCTACATCAAGCGATTCCCCACTAGTTAAAATAAATGTGTATACGTAATTCAGTTTATTGGTTCTTATATACAGACGTAATTCTCAAATGATCCTCATATAATGTAAAGACTATTATATTTGTTTATGGTGTAATTATAATTTTCCTAAACCTTTACAACACCATTACCTCTTTTAATCAGATAACCAAAGCTATACCACACGCGGCTGTGAAGTTTGGTGTTGTAGACGGTGATCAACTACGAAGATAGTGAATGCATGTATTCTTTTACGAAAACCATACCACTAGTTAGATCTAAAAGTATCTTTCGCATCGATAATATCATTAAAATTGAAGTATTCATTAACCGAATTTAAGAAATGTATATATATCTCATGATATAATCAAATTAATAAAAGAATTGTATCTAGCAATGTGTCTCACTATTCATCTTTATCAAGTGGCCAGTCCCAATCGCATAGTAGTTTAAAGTACCCAATGCGTAACATCTTATCACATAACAAATGACCAAAATGCCACAAACATCGCAACCCCACTTGCAACACAAGCCATGTCAAGCCGCCTTTCTCTCCTCTCCGTCTTCTCCTTCCTCTCTCTCCTCATTTCAATATACTCACCATACCTAACTCTCTTCTCCCCTTCTCCACTCCTCCTCCGCCTTTCCCCCGCCACAAGTCCTTGCAAAATTACCATACTACCCTTTCCACTCAAACACTTCCCATACACATCCAACACCGTTAAACTCACCCCACTCACCGTTAACTCTCCACGCCCTTCGTTCACCCCGCACGTGACTTGAACATTACACGTGACAAACTCATCATCCTTAACCGAAACAACAACCGCAAAGGTCAACTCTATACCATTAGTCAACCAATTCCGTTGTACCAAAACCGGTTTTCCACTAGATAAATTAACCGCCCGGTTCCGGGTCGGGTCAATTATTATCCAACTCAACATCATATTATTCTCAAGCTCCAATAACAACCCATGATCATCTCCGGTATCGGAAAACTTCACACCGGAGAAAACCACCTCTTTCGGCTCGAGTAAATCAACCCGAAACGGCGACGTTTTGAACCAGTCACTCGGTACCGTATTAGTTACCTCCACTTTTGAAAATATTAATTCTCCGGCGTACCGGAGATCAACGGCTGAGATTATTTCTTTAATATTATTTATTTCCGATGACGTGGGGTTGGTGAGGTGATGGATAGGGGATGAGGAGGCGTCAGAGAAGAAGGAACGGTGGCCGGATATGAAGGAGGAGATGGTGGTGGTGATTAAAGGGTCGGTGGTGGATGGCCACGTGGCATGGCAGATGTCCGACCATAGGTGTTGGTCGGAGCATAAAGATTGGAGTTTGGACGATGTGCAGCTGGTGGCGGCTAAGGTTTGGCCGTCGAGTTTGGTTAGAATGTGGGTTTTGAATATGTCGTCGTGGATGTCGGTGATCGGCATAATATTCCGGTGAGTGTTTTCCGGTGAGGAAGAAAGAATGTGTTTTTGTGATGAGTTGAATAATAATTGGATGTGATATGGGTTTATATATCTTTTGTGAAGTTAGGGTTTTTATAACTAACCTTTTAGACTTGAGGGAGTGGGGCGGGGAAGGAAGGGGCGGGAATGCTTTTGGGGCGGGAACACCGTCCCGTGGTGGGCGGGAAGAGGGCGGGAGCCCCTTGGGCGGGGAATTCTCGCCGGGCGGGGGGGAGAGGTGGAGGTGAGGTGGTGATTTTTGATTGGTCCGATTTTTTTTTTTGTTTTTTTTTTTTAACTTTAACACAATATAATATTATTTCCTTCCCCCCCTTTCCCGCCCCCTTCCACTCCCCACAATTTTCACCCTTCAAACACGGTCCCCACAACTGCCACATGGCGCATCACGCCCTCTTTCCCGCCCCTCCACTCCCTACAGTCTTAGTTTTGGAATATTTGTTTTGATGCCCTTGAAGTTTGATGTGATGTAGAAAGGTGAGTTTATAGTATTATTTGAGTATCACGAGTAGGCCTGTAAGCGAATCGAACGTTCATAAATTGTTTGGCGGGAAGTTCATTTATGTTTGTTTATTTAAATAAATGATGAACACGAACACAATTTTTTGTTCGTTTAACTAAACAAATGAACATGAAGATACGTTATGCTCGTTCATTTATATTTATGAACATTCGTTTATGTTCGTTCATTTTATGTTGGTTTATTTCGGTTGGTTTACAGGACTAATCACGAGTTTTGAGTTTTGATAGAATCAAATCTGGATTTTGGATATTATAAGAGCATGAGATAAATGTGACATGAATCAAGCAAATCCAATAACTTTTATCCTGTGGATTAGTTTATTTTCCTTTAATATATTTTTATAGATAGATTTGTCTTTCTACGATAATGTCTATGAATAAACGTTTGTACAAAATCAACATATTGATGTAGTGATATATTTGAAAATTGAATGTATAGTTTACATAAGTTTCGTAGAATATTATGAGATCTCGAAAACGATGTGAAATATGTTCAGTTTAGTTTATTGCCTAATCTGTTTTGTTGGGAAAATTCGTTGAAATTGAAAATTTTGTTTAAGTGATAGTACGTATGGTTACCGTAGCCTCACCACCGCCACTAAAACTACCTTTAGCATCAAAGCCATAACCATTGTTACCGCCATCACAATCGTCACCTTAGCCTAGATCATCATCAAATTCTAATTTCTTGACCAAACTAACAAATTAGACATAAATTTTTGTTTAATCAAATTTTTGAACATCATTTAATAAACACAAAAATTTAAAAACTCTAATTTTATTTTATTCTACAACCTTTCAATGTTAAAAACAATTAACGTGCCCTTTGACTATTATATCTCCTAATCTTCCAACTTTTAAATATAGAATACATGACCAGCCTGCACATTTATATGGATACAAATAAAATATTTGGGTGACTTTTGATTATAATATAAAACAGAATTATGTAAAAAATAAATATATATTAGCGTCAAATATCTGCAGCTGTATACAGAATTTATAATTAAAAAAAACCGGTTTTCCACAATGTTACGACGGCTTACTTGACTAATATTAAATTAATTGTATGGATAATTACGTATGATTTCAATTTCGAAATAATTAATTTAATATTATACGGTTTTCACCCTAAGCTTTCAAATAAATTATAAATACAATCAAAATTTTATTTTCTATTTTTTTTAAATCTATATCTACTTTAAGTTTGCAAAATTTCAAATAAATAAATTAAATTATATAACCAAGTATGATGATGTAATGAAAGTAAAAATTTGTTGCATCATCATTCATCATAACAGTAAGTTGTTAACTTTAAATGTGATTTCAATTACGGCTTGTAGTTTAACCAAATTATTAGAGAACACGGCCGGAGTACTATATAGATATCTTATAAAACTAAATATTTAATTAAGCATTGTATTATTGAACGCCTAAAAATCTAAAATATTGTTTTATGCCTTCGGAAACCGACAAACATCTGACGTACGGAAAAGGTTGACCAGGACTCTAACATACTTGTTACTCTATGCATTAAGATGTGTACCCTTTAGGGTTCAACATCAGAGCGGCCAAGCCGTCCGCGTATGGCACCCCTCTTGGCTAATACAAGTGAAAGGACGGTCTAATGGTTTTTATTTTAATTTTAATTTTTATTTTTTAATTTTTTTGTAAGTATCAACTAAACAATCACCCCCGTAACTTCCGAGTCGAAAAAGGTGGGTCTTCAACACTTCCCATCTAGTTTGAATCTCAATTCACTCGATCAAGAATATCCGGTTCCAGATGACCTTCAATTCTCTGACCATATTTTGGTTCCCTTAGCTCTCTCAACTTTGTGTAACTGTCATCGACCTTTTCTCCATCCGTATGAACTCGCATTTCAACTCCTTCGAAGCAATTTTTGGTCAAATAATCCAGCAAACATCAGTCTCCACTCTTCATTGATCTTTACAAATCTTTCAATCATATCTTAATGAAGCCATCTGCTTTCACATAAAGTTTGATACCTTTGTATGAACATGTACTTACGTATGTATGTATGTGCGTATGTCTATTTATATATGTTGATTTATTTAAAATTTAGTTGTAAAATTGTTATTGACTTGTACGAAAAATAATGATTAGTTTTCCTAACTTCATATTTATAGGTAGTATTGCATAACTTATTTTTTTTTTCCAAAATGTAACAAGTTTGAATATGATGTCAAATGAAGAATTATTTTGATAGTATTGTCAACCAGTGGGAGTCCATCACATCTCAAGGATTGACATGTCAAGTGGAACGCTATGAAACCACCACAAACATGCTTGGAAATTTTTCATTAGGTTGACTTGGCTTTATGTTCATTAATAAGAGCTCGATCAAATTGTTTGATAATGCGTTGTGTTAACATTTATCACGTGTAGTTGAACAAAAGATATTTTGTATGTTAGATAACCTTCAACAATTGACTTATAGTCAAACACTTATGTAAAACAATTATGTACTCATTACCCAAGTAGTAAGTAAAAAAGAAAAGGTGAAAGAAAGACGTCATTATAGGTATAGAGTGTTTCTTAGTGAAAACTAGCATGGGTACTTGAATATACGATTTCTAGAGCTACCCTAAGGCGTTTTGATTGATTTTGAAGATGCGGAAGCTGGGAGATTGTAAGACCCTAACCCATAAACAGGAGATTAACCATCCAACTTGCAAGTTAGGCCTTAATAAAACCATTCCCGATTTAAACTTTTATCATTTTAAGAAAACCAACTAAATTTAAGGTTTCAATATTTGAAATAACATTTTGAATACACATTTAGTTACTAAAACCTATGCAATGTTTTTGCTTTTATAAAACAGGATTCCTTTGCGGAAGCATTTTGGGTGTTTGGGCGTGTCTGGCTCGTTACTCGGCTTGATCCTTGCTCCGTAACTCCCATCGAATGAATACTTAGCACCATTTCACAAGAAATGGTTATTTTTATTGTTAATATCCATTTAAAATAGTTGAAACATCGACACACGTCAAAAACGAAACGATCAAGAACAAATGGTAAAGGTGGGTTGTGGGGAAATACCTCGCTGTAAGCTATGGCTGAAGGATATAGCTTACGACCCTTGTCTTTTTGTCTGAGCAGGCCTGTCGTAAGCTACGGTTGGGCCACCGTAGCTTAAGGGGGGCGCCTGCTGTTCGGTTTGCTTGTTTTGGCCGTAGCTTACGACCCTTGGCCATAGGCTACGGCTTTGAGCTACTGAATTGGGACATTTCATGGTCTTTATCTCACTTTAATTTCCCCCCACCTCATGGGTATCACTAGTCTAAGTTAAAATACACACAATCAACACTCTTTGTGACTTAACATTTCAAGCTACCAAGATGAAATTCCCATTCGGTTCTCAAGTCCTTGTTGATTCCACGATCTAACCTTCGATTTGGGACATATTACCCAAATCGACCCCTTAAGTCCATGGGTTATACAAAACTCTATCTGACCATTCGAAAACATAACAACCATATTGTCAACTCCTTGGACACTTGTTTTACTAAAAGCATCATCCGGTTTGTTAAGTTATGACACGGTTCTTAGATTTAATCTTTTGGTAAAATCAATAAAATTCTCAAATTACCCTTATAAGCAATAAATCCAAACTAGCCACTTGTGGGCAACACTACTTGATTTTAAACTCATAGTTTTGACTCAAGGACTTGCTTAGAACCCTCTAAGATCTTACGATCTTATATTTACACCACCCCCATGATCCACGCCAATTACTAAATTTCGTCATTTGATCACAACATATCGTTTCGATCTATTGTACAAGTCTAAATCCGTTTAATGCATATCTCATTTGTTTACAACAAATCACTTCTTTAATAGTTATAAAACAAGTTATTACAAGACTCTTCGTGATTTGACCTGTTTGGTGAGTTCCACTAATTGGGTGCGACACATCACTTCATATATCATCATTTGCAAGTTTCCACTTGGTTCCACCCGTCTAGACCCACTTAGTGAATTTCGCCACTTAGGGTCATACCTTTACCCCATACCCGATTTTTATTCAATAATATGCAATACATACATCATGTTTAAAGTCTATTGGCGTAAGTAATACTTACCTTGTATTCAATCTCATTTCCTTGCACATTAGGCTTGTATCCACTTGACCCATTTATTTGTTGATCCATTCTTTCTAAGCTTGCACCTAGCTTGACATGATCAACCTTCACTATACTCATAAGATTGATCAAGTTAGTCATCATGTCCAATAACTAACACATCTCATGTGTCTATTTACACCATTATATCACATTCCAAGTCTGGGTCAGTTTGACTTCTAAAAGTCAACAACCCTTAGCATGATCATGTGCACAATAAATTTCCCAATCATCAATAGGCTACATATTCACATATGGTGAGATTTATCTTTTAAGAATATGTTTCACATTTTATACGCAAGTAATTCCATGATTACCAATCAAGTTATCACCTCAAATTGCAACAAGGCCATTGAGGCGTTTCATCAAACACTTTGTGGCCTTCATATTTAGCATTGAGTTTTCATGGGTGTTTTACTAAGACACCTAACCAAATATCATCCACATTATCATAGTATCTATTTAGTGTAAATCGTTTATCATATCTTAATCAAAATTAGGCAGAGAGAGACAATACTCTTGTTATGGATAATGGGTTTTGATCAAGCTATACCCACAATTCCTCTATCATCACTTTGGTGATCATCCATAAGTTAGGTATAACATTCAATAATGTTATCCCTTGTATAATTAGGATTCCCTACTACTAGAGAACCCTTAATTAGCTACCAAACACTTAAACTGTCAAAACCACTTCTTACACAATCTTATGATCATAATCAAATATACCCTTAAGATGTGACTCATAACCAAATTATATATGTTTGAGGCTCCCCAAGGCTAGAGCAACCCATTTTAACCATTAATTTCTTATTTTATCAAAAATCTAGTTTTTTACCATACAAAAAGCGAATCTAAACATCAAATTTAACCAAATAAAGGTACCTCGGTGTGATTTAGACCTTAGATGATTCATTTTTGTGTAATGCATGAAGAACCCCTTTGATTTTGGCTTTGATTGAGCTCATTCTTGTGTTTTAGGTTTTTAAGGTGAAGGAGGTAATCCTCTTGATGTTGTTGTCGACCAAAACACACACTTGTGTGTGTTTTCTTGTTTTATTATTATTATTAATAAAGCCAACTTTACCATATTGGCAACTATAGTCCCTCAAGTCTAGTCTCAAGTTTGTACTAAATTAAAACATTAACTAGATTAATATCTTGTAATGGGTTTATCCACGTTTTTATCCGTTGATTTAAAACACCCACTTTACTATTAGATTCGCTTTGTTATTTATTAATCACGCCTAATGATGTATTTAGGAAAAAACTGTCACACCCCGCCAAGGCGGAAAACACGGGAATGTGATTCGAAAGGTTTTCAAGCACAAGGTTCGAGAAACATATAAGAAGTATTTTAAAACGATCCCATAATAGATAACCATTGTCATACATTATTAATAAAAACGTAACATTGTCTGAAAAACCATTGTTTCAAATACCAAGACCTAACATAGCCAACAATAATGTAATCACATCGTGATGGTACCAAACGTGCATGCTCAAAACCCCTCTCTCAAGTCTCCGCCCCGCATAGTCAATTACCTGAAAAGCTGCATAAAAGATTTGTCAACATAATGTTTGTGAGTTCACAAGTTTTAATGTACTATGTAAAGTGCTCGTAAAATTCGTGTATGACCAATCATAAGCTAGATAAGCAAATGATTATTATGCAAACCATGAGTCCCATAACCAAACCTTTTGACTGTTGTGCCTCGCGCATTGTACAATAAAGACAACTTATATATAGTAGAATACTAACACTCTTTTGTA